>JAEOAD010001801.1:0-195915 GCA_036365145.1 Orientallactaga sibirica
GCAATGAAGGCATTTGTTTTCTAAACAAAGTATGTTAGAAATGTGGTTAATCTACTACGTTGTACATCTTGTAAGATTACACAAACTAGGAATGTTTGATCTTGCTGCACTGAAGACTCTTCATAAGAAAGCAACTCATTTGTAGCACAGAACTCGCTTACTTCACACAGTACTGCATTCTGCAATGAAGGCGTTTGTTTTCTAAACAAACTACGATAGAAATGTGGTTAATCTACTAAGTTGTACATCTTGTTAGATTATACAAACTAGGAAAGTTTGATCTTGCTGCACTGAAGACTCTTCGTAAGAAAGCAACTCATTTGCCGAAGAGAACAGCCTTATTTCACACAGTACTGCGTTCGGCAATGAAGGTGTTTGTTTTCTAAACAAACTATGTTAGAAATGTGGTCAATCTACTATGTTGTACATCTTGTAAGATTACACAAACTAGGAAAGTTTGATATTGCTGCACTGAAGACTCTTCGTAAGAAAGCAACTCATTTGTAGAACAGAACTAGCTTACTTCACACAGTACTGCATTTGCAATGAAGGTGTTTGTTTTCTAAACAAACTACGTTAGAAATGTGGTTAATCTACTAAGTTGTACATCTTGTTAGATTACACATACTAGGAAAGTTTGATCTTGCTGCACTGAAGACTCTTCGTAAGAAATCAACTCATTTGGGGAACCGAACAGACTAATTCCACACAGTACTGTGTTAGACAATGAAGGCGTTTGTTTTCTTAATAAACTACATTAGAAATGTGGTTAATCTACTAAATTGTACATCTTGTTAGATTTTACAAACTAGGAAAGTTTGATCTTGCTGCACTGAAGACTCTTCGTAAGAAAGCAACTCATTTGCGGAACAGAACAGCCTTATTTCACACAGTACTGCGTTCGGCAATGAAGGTGTTTGTTTTCTAAACAAACTACGTTTGAAATGTGGTTAATCTACTAAATTCTACATCTTGGTAGATTACACAAACTAGGAAAGTTTGATCTTGCTGCACTGAAAACTCTTCGTAAGAAAGCAACTCATTTGGTGATCAGAACAGGCTTATTTCACACCGTACTTTGTTTTGCAATGAAGGGGTTTGTTTTCTAAACAAACTATGTTAGAAACGTGGTTAATCTACTAAGTTTTACATCTTGTTAGATTACACAAACTAGGAAAGTTTGATCTTGCTGCCCTCAAGACTCTTCTCAAGAAAGCGACTGATTTCGGGAACAGAACAGCCTTATTTCACACAGTACTGTGTTCGGCAATGAAGGCGTTTGTTTTCTAAACAAACTATGTTAGAAATGTGGTTAATCTACTAAGTTGTACATCTTGTAAGATTACACAAACTAGGAAAGTTTGATCTTGCTGCACTGAAGACTCTTCGTAAGAAAGCAACTCATTTGTAGAACCGAACTAGCTTACTTCACACAGTACTGCATTTGCAATGAAGGTGTTTGTTTTCTAAACAAACTACGTTAGAAATGTGGTTAATCTACTAAGTTGTACATCTTGTTAGATTACACATACTAGGAAAGTTTGATCTTGCTGCACTGAAGACTCTTCGTAAGAAAGCAACTCATTTGGGGAACCGAACAGACTAATTTCACACAGTACTGTGTTCGACAATGAAGGCGTTTGTTTTCTAAACAAACTACATTAGAAATGTGGTAAATCTACTAAGTTGTACATCTTGTTAGATTATACAAACTAGGAAAGTTTGATCTTGCTGCACTGAAGACTCTTCGTAAGAAAGCAACTCATTTCTTGGAAGAGAACAGCCTTATTTCACACAGTACTGCGTTCGGGGAATGAAGGTGTTTGTTTTCTAAACAAACTATGTTAGAAACGTGGTTAATCTACTAAGTTGTACATCTTGTTAGATTACACAAACTAGGAAAGTTTGATCTTGCTGCACTGAAGACTCTTCGTAAGCAAGCAACTCATTTGGAGAACAGAATAGCCTTATTTCACATAGTACTTTGTTCAGCAATGAAGGTGTTTGTTTTCTAAACAAACTACGTTAGAATTGTGGTTAATCTACGAAATTCTACATCTTGTTAGATTACACAAACTAGGAAAGTTTGATCTTGCTGCACTGAAGACTCTTCGTAAGAAAGCAACTGATTTGGGGATCACAACACGCTTATTTCACCCAGTACTGTGTTCGGCAATGAAGGCGTTTTTTTCTAAACAAACTACGTTAGAAATGTGGTTAATCTACTAAGTTGAACATCTTGTTAGATTATACAAACTAGGAAAGTTTGATCTGGCTGCACTGAAGACTCTTCGTAAGAAAGCAACTTATTTGCGTAAGAGAACAGCCTTATTTCACACAGTACTGCGTTCGGCAATGAAGGTGTTTGTTTTCTAAACAACTACGTTAGAAATGTGGTTTATCTACTAAATTCTACATCTTGTTAGATTACACAAAATAGGAAAGTTTGATCTTGCTGCACTGAAGACTCTTCGTATGAAAGCAACTCATTTGCGCATCAGAACAGCCTTTTTTCACACAGTACTGCGTTCGGCAATGAAGGTGTTTGTTTTCTAAACAAACTACGTTAGAAATGTGGTTAATCTACTAAATTCTACATCTTGTTAGATTACACACATTAGGAAAGTTTGATCTTGCTGCACTGAAGACTCTTCGTAAGAAAGCAACTCATTTGTGCAACCGAACAGACTAATTTCACACAGTACTGTGTTCGGCAATGAAGGTGTTTGTTTTCTAAACAAACTACGTTAGAAATGTGGTTAATCTACTAAGTTGAACATCTTGTTAGATTATACAAACTAGGAAAGTTTGATCTGGCTGCACTGAAGACTCTTCGTAAGAAAGCAACTTATTTGCGGAACAGAACAACCTTATTTCACACAGTATTGCGTTCGGCAATGAAGGTGTTTGTTTTCTAAACAAACTACGTTAGAAATGTGATTAATCTACTAAATTCTACATCTTGGTAGATTACACAAACTAGGAAAGTTTGATCTTGCTGCACTGAAGTCTCTTCGTAAGAAAGCAACTCATTTGGTGATCAGAACAGGCTTATTTCACACCGTACTGTGTTCGGCAATGAAGGGGTTTGTTTTCTAAACAAACTACGTTAGAAATGTGGTTAATCTACTAAGTTGTACATCTTATTAGATTACACAAACTAGGAAAGTTTGATCTTGCTGCACTGAAGACTCTTCGTAAGAAAGCAACTGATTTGGGGATCAGAACACGCTTATTTCACCCAGTACTGTGTTCGGCAATGAAGGCGTTTGTTTTCTAAACAAACTACGTTAGAAATGTGGTTAATCTACTAAATTGTACATCTTGTTAGATTACACAAACTAGGAAAGTTTGATCTTGCTGCACTGAAGACTCTTCGTAAGAAAGCAACTCATTTGGAGAACAGAATACCCTTATTTCACACAGTACTGTGTTAGGCAATGAAGGTGTTTGTTTTCTAAACAAACTACGTCAGAAATGTGGTTAATCTACGAAATTCTACATCTTGTTAGATTACACAAACTAGGAAAGTTTGATCTTGCTGCACTGAAGACTCTTCGTAAGAACGCAACTCATTTGGAGAACAGAATAGCCTTATTTCACACAGTAATGTGTTCGGCAATGAAGGTGTTTGTTTTCTAAACAAACTACGTTAGAAATGTGGTTAATCTACGAAATTCTACATCTTGTTAGATTACACAAACTAGGAAAGTTTGATCTTGTTGCACTGAAGACTCTTCGTAAGAAAGCAACTGATTTGGGGATCAGAACACGCTTATTTCACACAGTAATGTGTTCGGCAATGAAGGCGTTTGTTTTCTAAACAAACTACGTTACAAATGTGGTTCATCTACTAAATTGTATATCTTGTTAGATTACACAAACTAGGAATGTTTGATCTTGCTGCCCTCAAGACCCTTCTCAAGAAAGGAACTGATTTCGGGAACAGAACAGCCTTATTTCACACAGTACTGTGTTCGGCAATGAAGGCGTTTGTTTTCTAAACAAACTATGTTAGAAATGTGGTTAATCTACTAAGTTGTACATCTTTTAAGATTACACAAACTAGGAAAGGTTTATCTTGCTGCACTGAAGACTCTTCGTAAGAAAGCAACTCATTTGTAGAACAGAACTAGCTTACTTCACACAGTACTGCATTTGCAATGAAGGTGTTTGTTTTCTAAACAAACTACGTTAGAAATGTGGTTAATCTACTAAGTTGTACATCTTGTTAGATTACACATACTAGGAAAGTTTGATCTTGCTGCACTGAAGACTCTTCGTAAGAAAGCAACTCATTTGGGGAACCGAACAGGCTAATTTCACACAGTACTGTGTTCGGCAATGAAGGCGTTTGTTTTCTAAACAAACTACGTTAGAAATGTGGTTAATCTACTAAGTTGTACATCTTGTTAGATTACACAAACTAGGAAAGTTTGATCTTGCTGCACTGAAGACTCTTCGTAAGACAGCAACTCATATGGGGAACCGAACAGACTAATTTCACACAGTACTGTTTTAGGCAATGAAGGCGTTTGTTTTCTAAACAAACTACGTTAGAAATGTGGTTAATCTACTAAGTTGTACATCTTGTTAGATTTTACAAACTAGGAAAGTTTGATCTTGCTGCACTGAAGACTCTTCGTAAGAAAGCAACTCATTTGCGGAAGAGAACAGCCTTATTTCACACAGTACTGCGTTCGGGAATGAAGGTGTTTGTTTTCTAAACAACTACGTTAGAAATGTGGTTTATCTACTAAATTCTACATCTTGGTAGATTACACAAAATAGGAAAGTTTGATCTTGCTGCACTGAAGACTCTTCGTAAGAAAGCAACTCATTTGGTGATCAGAACAGGCTTATTTCACACCGTACTGTGTTCGGCAATGAAGGGGTTTGTTTTCTAAACATACTATGTTAGAAACGTGGTTAATCTACTAAGTTGTACATCTTGTTAGATTACACAAACTAGGAAAGTTTGATCTTGCTGCACTGAAGACTCTTCGTAAGAAAGCAACTCATTTGGAGAACAGAATAGCCTTATTTCACATAGTACTGTGTTCAGCAATGAAGGTGTTTGTTTTCTAAACAAACTACGTTAGAATTGTGGTTAATCTACGAAATTCTACATCTTGTTAGATTACACAAACTAGGAAAGTTTGATCTTGCTGCACTGAAGACTCTTCGTAAGAAAGCAACAGATTTGGCGATCACAACACGCTTATTTCACCCAGTACTGTGTTCGGCAATGAAGGCGTTTTTTTCTAAACAAACTACGTTAGAAATGTGGTTAATCTACTAAATTGTACATCTTGTTAGATTACACAAACTAGGAAAGTTTGATCTTGCTGCACTGAAGACTCTTCGTAAGAAAGCAACTCATTTGTAGAACAGAACTAGCTTACTTCACACAGTACTGCATTCTGCAATGAAGGTGTTTGTTTTCTAAACAAACTACGTTAGAAATGTGGTTAATCTACTAAGTTGTACATCTTGTTAGATTATACACACTAGGAAAGTTTGATCTTGCTGCACTGAAGACTCTTCGTAAGAAAGCAACTTATTTGCGGAAGAGAACAGCCTTATTTCACACAGTACTGCGTTCGGCAATGAAGGTGTTTGTTTTCTAAACAACTACGTTAGAAATGTGGATTATCTACTAAATTCTACATCTTGTTAGATTACACAAAATAGGAAAGTTTGATCTTGCTGCACTGAAGACTCTTCGTAAGAAAGCAACTCATTTGGTGATCAGAACAGGCTTATTTCACACCGTACTGTGTTCGGCAATGAAGGGGTTTGTTGTCTAAACAAACTATGTTAGAAACGTGGGTAATCTACTAAGTTGTACATCTTGTTAGATTACACAAACTAGGAAAGTTTGATCTTGCTGCACTGAAGACTCTTCGTAAGTAAGCAACTCATTTGGAGAACAGAATAGCCTTATTTCACATAGTACTGTGTTCAGCAATGAAGGTGTTTGTTTTCTAAACAAACTACGTTAGAAATGTGGTTAATCTACGAAATTCTACATCTTGTTAGATTACACAAACTAGGAAAGTTTGATCTTGCTGCACTGAAGACTCTTCGTAAGAAAGCAACTGATTTGGGGATCACAAAAACGCTTATTTCACCCAGTACTGTGTTCGGCAATGAAGGCGTTTTTTCTAAACAAACTACGTTAGAAATGTGGTTAATCTACTAAATTGTACATCTTGTTAGATTACACAAACTAGGAAAGTTTGATCTTGCTGCACTGAAGACTCTTCGTAAGAAAGCAACTCATTTGTAGAACAGAACTAGCTTACTTCACACAGTACTGCATTCTGCAATGAACGTGTTTGTTTTCTAAACAAACTACGTTAGAAATGTGGTTAATCTACTAAGTTGTACATCTTCTTAGATTATACACACTAGGAAAGTTTGATCTTGCTGCACTGAAGACTCTTCGTAAGAAAGCAACTTATTTGCGGAAGAGAACAGCCTTATTTCACACAGTACTGCGTTCGGCAATGAAGGTGTTTGTTTTCTAAACAACTACGTTAGAAATGTGTTTTATCTACTCAATTCTACATCTTGTTAGATTACACAAACTAGGAAAGTTTGATCTTGCTGCACTGAAGATTCTTCGTAAGAAAGCAACTCATTTGCGCAACAGAACAGCCTTATTTCACACAGTACTGCGTTCGGCAATGAAGGTGTTTGTTTTCTAAACAAACTACGTTAGAAATGTGGTTAATCTACTAAATTCTACATCTTGTTAGATTACACACACTAGCAAAGTTTGATCTTGCTGCAATGAAGACTCTTCGTAAGAAAGCAACTCATTTGTGCAACCGAACAGACTAATTTCACACAGTACTGTGTTCGGCAATGAAGGCGTTTGTTTTCTAAACAAACTACGTTAGAAATGTGGTTAATCTACTAAGTTGAACATCTTGTTAGATTATACAAACTAGGAAAGTTTGATCTGGCTGCACTGAAGACTCTTCGTAAAGAAAGCAACTCATTTCGGAACAGAACAACCTTATTTCACACAGTACTGCGTTCTCGCAATGAAGGTGTTTGTTTTCTAAACAAACTACGTTAGAAATGTGATTAATCTACTAAATTCTACATCTTGGTAGATTACACAAACTAGGAAAGTTTGATCTTGCTGCACTGAAGTCTCTTCGTAAGAATGCAACTCATTTGGTGATCAGAACAGGCTTATTTCACACCGTACTGTGTTCGGCAATGAAGGGGTTTGTTTTCTAAACAAACTACGTTAGAAATGTGGTTAATCTACTAAGTTGTACATCTTATTAGATTACACAAACTAGGAAAGTTTGATCTTGCTGCACTGAAGACCCTTCGTAAGAAAGCAACTGATTTGGGGATCAGAACACGCTTATTTCACCCAGTACTGTGTTCGGCAATGAAGGCGTTTGTTTTCTAAATAAACTACGTTAGAAATGTGGTTAATCTACTAAATTGTACATCTTGTTAGATTACACAAACTAGGAAAGTTTGATATTGCTGCACTGAAGACTCTTCGTAAGAAAGCAACTCATTTGGAGAACAGAATACCCTTATTTCACACAGTACTGTGTTCGGCAATGAAGGTGTTTGTTTTCTAAACAAACTACGTCAGAAATGTGGTTAATCTACGAAATTCTACATCTTGTTAGATTACACAAACTAGGAAAGTTTGATCTTGCTGCACTGAAGACTCTTCGTAAGAAAGCAACTCATTTGGAGAACAGAATAGCCTTATTTCACACAGTAATGTGTTCGGCAATGAAGGTGTTTGTTTTCTAAACAAACTACGTTAGAAATGTGGTTAATCTACGAAATTCTACATCTTGTTAGATTACACAAACTAGGAAAGTTTGATCTTCCTGCACTGAAGACTCTTCGTAAGAAAGCAACTGATTTGGGGATCAGAACACACTTATTTCACACAGTACTTTGTTCGGCAATGAAGGCGTTTGTTTTCTAAACAAACTACGTTACAAATGTGGTTAATCTACTAAATTGTATATCTTGTTAGATTACACAAAGTAGGAAAGTTTGATCTTGCTGCCCTCAAGACCCTTCTCAAGACAGGAACTGATTTCGGGAACAGAACAGCCTTATTACACACAGTACTGTGTTCGGCAATGAAGGCGTTTGTTTTCTAAACAAACTATGTTAGAAATGTGGTTAATCTACTAAGTTGTACATCTTGTAAGATTACACAAACTAGGAAAGGTTTATCTTGCTGCACTGAAGACTCTTCGTGAGAAAGCAACTCATTTGTAGAACAGAACTAGCTTACTTCACACAGTAATGCATTTGCAATGAAGGTGTTTTTTTTTAAACAAACTACGTTAGAAATGTGGTTAATCTACTAAGTTGTACATCTTGTTAGATTACACATACTAGGAAAGTTTGATCTTGCTGCACTGAAGACTCTTCGTAAGAAAGCAACTCATTTGGGGAACCGAACAGGCTAATTTCACACAGTACTGTGTTCGCAATGAAGGCGTTTGTTTTCTAAACAAACTACGTTAGAAATGTGGTTAATCTACTAAGTGGTACATCTTGTTAGATTATACAAACTAGGAAAGTTTGATCTTGCTGCACTGAAGACTCTTCGTAAGAAAGCAACTCATTTGCGGAACAGAACAGCCTTATTTCACACAGTACTGTGTTCGGCAATGAAGGTGTTTGTTTTCTAAACAAACTACGTTAGAAATGTGGTTAATCTACTAAGCTGTACATCTTGTTAGATTACATATACTAGGAAAGTTTGATCTTGCTGCACTGAAGACTCTTCGTAAGAAAGCAACTCATTTGGTGATCAGAACAGGCTTATTTCACACCGTACTGTGTTCGGCAATGAAGGGGTTTGTTTTCTAAACAAACTATGTTAGAAACGTGGTTAATCTACTAAGTTGTACATCTTGTTAGATTACACAAACTAGGAAAGTTTGATTTGCTGCACTGAAGACTCTTCGTAAGAAAGCAACTCATTTGGAGAACAGAATAGCCTTATTTCACATAGTACTGTGTTCAGCAATGAAGGTGTTTGTTTTCTAAACAAACTACGTTAGAAATGTGGTTAATCTACGAAATTCTACATCTTCTTAGATTACACAAACTAGGAAAGTTTGATCTTGCTGCACTGAAGACTCTTCGTAAGAAAGCAATTGATTTGGGGATCAGAACACGCTTATTTCACCCAGTACTGTGTTCGGCAATGAAGGCGTTTGTTTTCTAAACAAACTACGTTAGAAATGTGGTTAATCTACTAAATTGTACATCTTGTTAGATTACACAAACTAGGAAAGTTTGATCTTGCTGCACTGAAGACTCTTCGTAAGATAGCAACTCATTTGGAGAACAGAATACCCTTATTTCACACAGTACTGTGTTCGGCAATGAAGGCGTTTGTTTTCTAAACAAACTACGTTACAAATGTGGTTAATCTACTAAATTGTATATCTTGTTCGATTACACAAACTAGGAAAGTTTGATCTTGCTGCCCTCAAGACTCTTCTCAAGAAAGCAACTGATTTCGGGAACAGAACAGCCTTATTTCATACAGTACTGTGTTCGGCAATGAAGGCGTTTGTTTTCTAAACAAACTATGTTAGAAATGTGGTTAATCTACTAAGTTGTACATCTTGTAAGATTACACAAACTAGGAAAGTTTGATCTTGCTGCACTGAAGACTCTTCGTAAGAAAGCAACTCATTTGTAGAACAGAACTAGCTTACTTCACACAGTACTGCATTTGCAATGAAAGTGTTTGTTTTCTAAACAAACTACGTTAGAAATGTGGTTAATCTACTAAGTTGTACATCTTGTTAGATTACACATACTAGTAAAGTTTGATCTTGCTGCACTGAAGACTCTTCGTAAGAAAGCAACTCGTTTGGGGAACCGAACAGACTAATTTCACACCGTACTGTGTTCGAAAATGAAGGCGTTTGTTTTCGAAACAAACTACATTAGAAATGTGGTTAATCTACTAAGTTGTACATCTTGTTAGATTATACAAACTAGGAAAGTTTGATCTTGCTGCACTGAAGACTCTTCGTAAGGAAGCAACTCATTTGCGGAACAGAACAGCCTTATTTCACACAGTACTGCGTTCGGCAATGAAGGTGTTTGTTTTCTAAACAAACTACGTTTGAAATGTGGTTAATCCACTAAATTCTACATCTTGGTAGATTACACAAACTAGGAAAGTTTGATCTTGCTGCACTGAAGACTCTTCGTAAGAAAGCAACTCATTTGGTGATCAGAACAGGCTTATTTCACACCGTACTTTGTTCGGCAATGAAGGGGTTTGTTTTCTAAAGAAACTATGTTAGAAACGTGGTTAATCTACTAAGTTGTACATCTTGTTAGATTACACAAACGAGGAAAGTTTGATCTTGCTGCACTGAAGACTCTTCGTTAGAAAGCAACTCATTTGGAAAACAGAATCGCCTTATTTCACATAGTACTGTGTTCGGCAATGAAGGTGTTTGTTTTCTAAACAAACTACGTTATAAATGTGGTTAATCTACTAAGTTGTACATCTTGTTAGATTACACAAACTAGGAATGTTTGATCTTGCTGCACTGAAGAGTCTTCGTAAGAAACCAACTCATTTGGGGAACAGAACAGCCTTATTTCACACAGTACTGTGTTCGGCAATGAATGGGTTTGTTTTCTAAACAAACTACTTTAGAAATGAAGGTAGTCTATTAAGTTGTACATCTTGTTAGATTACACAAACTAGGAAAGTTTGATCTTGCTGCACTGAAGAGTCTTCGTAAGAAAGCAACTCATTTGGGGAACAGAGCAGCCTTATTTCACACAGAACTGTGTTTGGAAATGAATGGGTTTGTTTTCTAAACAAACTACTTTAGAAATGAAGGTAGTCTATTAAGTTGTACATCTTGTTAGATTACAAAACTAGGAAAGTTTGATCTTGCTGCCCTCAAGACTCTTCTCAAGAAAGCAACTGATTTCGGGAACAGAACAGCCTTATTTCACACAGTACTGTGTTCGGCAATGAAGGCATTTGTTTTCTAAACAAACTATGTTAGAAATGTGGTTAATCTACTAGGTTGTACATCTTGTAAGATTACAAAAATAAGGAAAGTTTGATCTTGCTGCACTGAAGACTCTTCGTAAGAAAGCAACTCATTTGTAGCACAGAACTAGCTTACTTCACACAGTACTGCATTCTGCAATGAAGGCGTTTGTTTTCTAAACAAACTACGTTAGAAATGTGGTTAATCTACTAAGTTGTACATCTTGTTAGATTATACAAACTAGGAAAGTTTGATCTTGCTGCAGTGAAGACTCTTCGTAAGAAAGCAACTCATTTGCCGAAGAGAACAGCCTTATTTCACACAGTACTGCGTTCGGCAATGAAGGTGTTTGTTTTCTAAACAAACTATGTTAGAAATGTGGTTAATCTACTAAGTTGTACATCTTGTTAGATTACACAAACTAGGAAAGTTTGATCTTGCTGCACTGAAGACTCTTCGTAAGAAAGCAACTCATTTGTAGAACAGAACTAGCTTACTTCACACAGTATGGAATTTGCAATGAAGGTGTTTGTTTTCTAAACAAACTACGTTAGAAATGTGGTTAATCTACTAAATTCTACATCTTGTTAGATTACACAAACTAAGAAAGTTTGATCTTGCTGCATTGAAGACTCTTCGTAAGAAAGCAACTCATTTGGGTATAAGAACAGGCTTATTTCACACAGTACTGTGTTCGGCAATGAAGGGGTTTGTTTTCTAAACAAACTACGTTAGAAATGTGGTTAATCTACTAGGTTGTACATCTTGTTAGATTACACAAACTAAGAAAGTTTGATCTTGCTGCACTGAAGACTCTTCGTAAGAAAGCAACTGATTTGGGGATCAGAACAAGCTTATTTCTCACAGTACTGTGTTCGGAAATGAAGGCGTTTGTTTTCTAAACAAATTACGTTAGAAATGTGGTTAATCTACTATGTTATACATCTTGTTAGATTACACAAACTAGGAAAGTTTGATCGTGCTGCATTGAAGACTGTTCGTAAGAAAGCAACTCATTTGGGGATCAGAACATGCTTATTTCACACAGTACTGTGTTCGGCAATGAAGGCGTTTGTTTTCTAAACAAACTACGTTAGAAATGTGGTTAACCTACTAAGTTGTACATCTTGTTAGATTACACAAACTAGGAAAGTTTGATCTTGCTGCACTGAAGACTCTTCGTAAGAAAGCAACTGATTTGGGGATCAGAACACGCTTATTTCACACAGTACTGTGTTCGGCAATGAAGGCGTTTGTTTTCTAAACAAACTACGTTAGAAATGTGGTTAATCTACTAAGTTGTACATCTTGTTAGATTACACAAACTAGGAAAGTTTGATCTTGCTGCACTGAAGACTCTTCGTAAGAAAGAAACTCATTTGGAGAACAGAATAGCCTTATTTCACACAGTACTGTGTTCGGCAATGAAGGTGTTTGTTTTCTAAACAAACTACGTTATAAATGTGGTTAATCTACTAAGTTGTACATCTTGTTAGATTACACAAACTAGGAAAGTTTGATCTTGCTGCACTGAAGACTCTTCGTAAGAAAGCAACTCATTTGGAGAACAGAATAGCCTTATTTCACACAGTACTGTGTTCGGCAATGAAGGTGTTTGTTTTCTAAACAAACTACGTTAGAAATGTGGTTAATCTACGAAATTCTACATCTTGTTAGATTACACAAACTAGGAAAGTTTGATCTTGCTGCACTGAAGACTCTTCGTAAGAAAGCAACTGATTTGGGGATCAGAACACGCTTATTTCACACCGTACTGTGTTCGGCAATGAAGGCGTTTGTTTTCTAAACAAATTACGTTAGAAATGTGGTTAATCTACTAAGTTGTACATCTTGTTAGATTACACAAACTAGGAAAGTTTGATCTTGCTGCACTGAAGAGTCTTCGTAAGAAACCAACTCATTTGGGGAACAGAACAGCCTTATTTCACACAGTACTGTGTTCGGCAATGAATGGGTTTGTTTTCTAAACAAACTACTTTAGAAATGAAGGTAGTCTATTAAGTTGTACATCTTGTTAGATTACAAAAACTAGGAAAGTTTGATCTTGCTGCACTGAAGACTCTTCGTAAGACAGCAACTCATATGGGGAACCGAACAGACTAATTTCACACAGTACTGTTTTAGGCAATGAAGGCGTTTGTTTTCTAAACAAACTACGTTAGAAATGTGGTTAATCTACTAAGTTGTACATCTTTTTAGATTACACATACTAGGAAAGTTTGATCTTGCTGCACTGAACACTCTTCGTAAGAAAGCAACTCATTTGGTGAGCAGAACAGGCTTATTTCACACCGTACTTTGTTCGGCAATGAAGGTGTTTGTTTTCTAAACAACTACGTTAGAAATGTGGTTTATCTACTAAATTCTACATCTTGTTAGATTACACAAACTAGGAAGGGTTGATCTTGCTGCACTGAAGACTCTTCGTAAGAAAGCAACTCATTTGGGGATCAGAACAGGCTTATTTCACACAGTACTGTGTTCGGCAATGAAGGCGTTTATTTTCTAAACAAATTACGTTAGCAATGTGGTTAATCTACTAAATTCTACATCTCGGTAGACTACACAAACTAGGAAAGTTTGATCTTGCTGCACTGAAGACTCTTCGTAAGAAAGCAACTGGTTTGGGGATCAGAACACGCTTATTTCACACAGTCCTGTGTTCGGCAATGAAGGCGTTTGTTTTCTAAACAAACTACGTTAGAAATGTGGTTAATCTACTAAGTTGTACATCTTGTTAGATTACACAAACTAGGAAAGTTTGATCTTGCTGCACTGAAGACTCTTCGTAAGAAAGCAACTGATTTGGGGATCAGAACACGCTTATTTCACACAGTACTGTGTTCGGCAATGAAGGCGTTTGTTTTCTAAACAAACTACGTGACAAATGTGGTTAATCTACTAAATTGTATATCTTGTTAGATTACACAAACTAGGAAAGTTTGATCTTGCTGCACTGAAGACTCTTCGTAAGAAAGCAACTCATTTGGGGAACAGAATCGCCTTATTTCACACAGTACTGTGTTCGGCAATGAAGGTGTTTCTTTTCTAAAAAAACTACGTTATAAATGTGGTTAATCTACTACGTTGTACATCTTGTTAGATTACACAAACTAGGAAAGTTTGATCTTGCTGCACTGAAGACTCTTCGTAAGAAAGCAACTCATTTGGAGAACAGAATAGCCTTATTTCACACAGTACTGTGTTCGGAAATGAAGTTGTTTGTTTTCTAAACAAACTACGTTAGAAATGTGGTTAATCTACGAAATTCTACATCTTGTTAGATTACACAAACTAGGAAAGTTTGATCTTGCTGCACTGAAGACTCTTCGTAAGAAAGCAACTCATTTGTAGAACAGAACTAGCTTACTTCACACAGTATGGAATTTGCAATGAAGGTGTTTGTTTTCTAAACAAACTACGTTAGAAATGTGGTTAATCTACTAAGTTGTACATCTTGTAAGATTACACAAACTAGGAAAGTTTGATCTTGCTGCACTGAAGACTCTTCGTAAGAAAGCAATTCATTTGTAGAACAGAACTAGCTTACTTCACACAGTACTGCATTCTGCAATGAAGGCGATTGTTTTCTAAACAAACTACGTTAGAAATGTGGTTAATCTACTAAGTTGTACATCTTGTTAGATTATACAAACTAGGAAAGTTTGATCTTGCTGCACTGAAGACTCTTCGTAAGAAAGCAACTCATTTGCGGAAGAGAACAGCCTTATTTCACACAGTACTGCGTTCGGCAATGAAGGTGTTTGTTTTCTAAACAAACTACGTTAGAAATGTGGTTAATCTACTAAATTCTACATCTTGTTAGATTACACAAACTAGGAAAGTTTGATCTTCCTGCACAGAAGACTCTTCGTAAGAAAGCAACTCATTTGGAGAACAGAACAGCCTTATTTCACACAGTACTGCGTTCGGCAATGAAGGTGTTTGTTTTCTAAACAAACTACGTTAGAAATGTGGTTAATCTACTAAATTCTACATCTTGTTAGATTACACAAACTAAGAAAGTTTGATCTTGCTGCATTGAAGACTCTTCGTAAGAAAGCAACTCATTTGGGTATAAGAACAGGCTTATTTCACACAGTACTGTGTTCGGCAATGAAGGGGTTTGTTTTCTAAACAAACTACGTTAGAAATGTGGTTAATCTACTAGGTTGTACATCTTGTTAGATTACACAAACTAAGAAAGTTTGATCTTGCTGCACTGAAGACTCTTCGTAAGAAAGCAACTCATTTGGGATCAGAACAGCCTTATTTCACACAGTACTGTGTTCGGCAATGAAGAAGTTTGTTTTCTAAACAAATTACGTTAGAAATGTGGTTAATCTACTATGTTATACATCTTGTTAGATTACACAAACTAGGAAAGTTTGATCTTGCTGCACTGAAGACTCTTCGTAAGAAAGCAACTCATTTGGGGATCAGAACAGGCTTATATCACACAGTACTGTGTTCGGCAATGAAGGCGTTTTGTTTTCTAAACAAACTACGTTAGAAATGTGGTTAATCTACTAAGTTGTACATCTTGTTAGATTACACAAACTAGGAAAGTTTGATCTTGCTGCACTGAAGACTCTTCGTAAGAAAGCAACTCATTTGGAGGATCAGAACTAGCTTATTTCACACAGTACTGTGTTCGGCAATGAAGGCGTTTGTTTTCTAAACAAACTACGTTAGAAATGTGGTTAATCTACTAAGTTGTACATCTTGTTAGATTACACAAACTAGGAAAGTTTGATCTTGCTGCACTGAAGACTCTTCGTAAGAAAGCAACTCATTTGGAGAACAGAATAGCCTTATTTCACACAGTACTGTGTTCGGCAATGAAGGTGTTTGTTTTCTAAACAAACTACGTTAGAAATGTGGTTAATCTACTAAATTGTACATCTTGTTAGATTACACAAACTAGGAAAGTTTGATCTTGCTGCACTGAAGACTCTTGGTAAGAAAGCAACTCATTTGGAGAACAGAACAGCCTTATTTCACACAGTACTGTGTTCGGCAATGAAGGTGTTTGTTTTCTAAACAAACTACGTTAGAAATGTGGTTAATCTACTAAGTTGTACATCTTGTTAGATTACACAAACTAGGAAAGTTTGATCTTGCTGCACTGAAGACTCTTCGTAAGAAAGCAACTGATTTGGGGATCAGAACACGCTTATTTCACACAGTACTGTGTTCGGCAATGAAGGCGTTTGTTTTCTAAACAAACTACGTTAGAAATGTGGTTAATCTACTAAATTGTACATCTTGTTAGATTACACAAACTAGGAAAGTTTGATCTTGCTGCACTGAAGACTCTTCTGAAGAAAGCAACTCATTTTGGGGAACAGAACAGCCTTATTTCACACAGTACTGTGTTCATTTGTTTTCTAAACAGTACTGTGTTAGATTACACAAACTAGAAAATGCTGCACTGAAGTTTGTTTTCTAAACAAACACAGTACTGTGTTAGAAATGAAGTTAATCTACTAAGTTGTACATCTTGTTAGATTACACAAACTAGGAAAGTTTGATCTTGCTGCACTGAAGACTCTTCGTAAGAAAGCAACTCATTTGGAGAACAGAATAGCCTTATTTCACACAGTACTGTGTTCGGCAATGAAGTTGTTTGTTTTCTAAACAAACTACGTTAGAAATGTGGTTAATCTACTAAATTGTACATCTTGTTAGATTACACAAACTAGGAAAGTTTGATCTTGCTGCACTGAAGACTCTTCTAAGAAAGCAACTCATTTGGGGAACAGAACACGCTTATTTCACACAGTACTGTGTTGCAATGAAGGTGTTTGTTTTCTAAACAAACTACGTTAGAAATGTGGTTAATCTACTAAGTTGTACATCTTGTTAGATTACACAAACTAGGAAAGTTTGATCTTGCTGCACTGAAGACTCTTCGTAAGAAAGCAACTCATTTTAGAACAGAACTAGCTTATTTCACACAGTACTGCATTTTGCAATGAAGGTGTTTGTTTTCTAAACAAACTACGTTAGAAATGTGGTTAATCTACTAAGTTGTACATCTTGTTAGATTACACAAACTAGGAAAGTTTGATCTTGCTGCACTGAAGACTCTTCGTAAGAAAGCAACTCATTTGGGGAACAGAACAGCCTTATTTCACACAGTACTGTGTTGCAATTGTTTGTTTTCTAAACAAACTACGTTAGAAATGTGGTTAATCTACTAAGTTGTACATCTTGTTAGATTACACAAACTAGGAAAGTTTGATCTTGCTGCACTGAAGACTCTTCGTAAGAAAGCAACTCATTTGGAGAACAGAACAGCCTTATTTCACACAGTACTGTGTTCGGCAATGAAGGTGTTTGTTTTCTAAACAAACTACGTTAGAAATGTGGTTAATCTACTAAATTCTACATCTTGTTAGATTACACAAACTAAGAAAGTTTGATCTTGCTGCACTGAAGACTCTTCGTAAGAAAGCAACTCATTTGGGTATAAGAACAGGCTTATTTCACACAGTACTGTGTTCGGCAATGAAGGGGTTTGTTTTCTAAACAAACTACGTTAGAAATGTGGTTAATCTACTAGGTTGTACATCTTGTTAGATTACACAAACTAGGAAAGTTTGATCTTGCTGCACTGAAGACTCTTCGTAAGAAAGCAACTGATTTGGGGATCAGAACAGCCTTATTTCTCACAGTACTGTGTTCGGAAATGAAGGCGTTTGTTTTCTAAACAAATTACGTTAGAAATGTGGTTAATCTACTAAATTATACATCTTGTTAGATTACACAAACTAGGAAAGTTTGATCTTGCTGCACTGAAGACTGTTCGTAAGAAAGCAACTCATTTGGGGATCAGAACATGCTTATTTCACACAGTACTGTGTTCGGCAATGAAGGCGTTTGTTTTCTAAACAAACTACGTTAGAAATGTGGTTAATCTACTAAGTTGTACATCTTGTTAGATTACACAAACTAGAAAGTTTGATCTTGCTGCACTGAAGAGTCTTCTTCGTAAGAAAGCAACTCATTTGGGGATCAGAACAGCCTTATTTCACACAGTACTGTGTTCGGCAATGAAGGGGTTTGTTTTCTAAACAAACTACGTTAGAAATGTGGTTAATCTACTAAGTTGTACATCTTGTTAGATTACACAAACTAGGAAAGTTTGATCTTGCTGCACTGAAGACTCTTTCAAGAAAGCAACTCATTTGGAGAACAGAACAGCCTTATTTCACACAGTACTGTGTTCGGCAATGAAGGTGTTTGTTTTCTAAACAAACTACGTTATAAATGTGGTTAATCTACTAAGTTGTACATCTTGTTAGATTACACAAACTAGGAAAGTTTGATCTTGCTACACTGAAGACTCTTCGTAAGAAAGCAACTCATTTGGAGAACAGAATAGCCTTATTTCACACAGTACTGTGTTCGGCAATGAAGGTGTTTGTTTTCTAAACAAATTACGTTAGAAATGTGGTTAATCTTCTAAGTTGTACATCTTGTTAGATTACACAAACTAGGAAAGTTTGATCTTGCTGCACTGAAGACTCTTCGTAAGAAAGCAACTCATTTGGGGATCAGAACACGCTTATTTCACACAGTACTGTGTTCGGCAATGAAGGCGTTTGTTTTCTAAACAAATTACGTTAGAAATGTGGTTAATCTACTAAGTTGTACATCTTGTTAGATTACACAAACTAGGAAAGTTTGATCTTGCTGCACTGAAGAGTCTTCGTAAGAAACCAACTCATTTGGGGAACAGAACAGCCTTATTTCACACAGTACTGTGTTCGGCAATGAATGGGTTTGTTTTCTAAACAAACTACTTTAGAAATGTGGTTAGTCTATTAAGTTGTACATCTTGTTAGATTACAAAAACTAGGAAAGTTTGATCTTGCTGCACTGAAGACTCTTCGTAAGAAAGCAACTCATATGGGGAACCGAACAGACTAATTTCACACAGTACTGTTTTAGGCAATGAAGGCGTTTGTTTTCTAAACAAACTACGTTAGAAATGTGGTTAATCTACTAAGTTGTACATCTTTTTAGATTACACATACTAGGAAAGTTTGATCTTGCTGCACTGAAGACTCTTCGTAAGAAAGCAACTCATTTTGAGCAGAACAGGCAGTACTTTGTTCGGCAATGAAGGGGTTTGTTTTCTAAACAAACTATGTTAGAAACGTGGTTAATCTACTAAGTTGTAGATCTTGTTACACTACACAAACTAGGAAAGTTTGATCTTGCTACACTGAAGACTCTTCGTAAGAAAGCAACTCATTTTTAGAACAGAACTAGCTTACTTCACACAGTACTGCATTTGCAATGAAGGTGTTTGTTTTCTAAACAAACTACGTTAGAAATGTGGTTAATCTACTAAGTTGTACATCTTGTTAGATTACACAAACTAGGAAAGTTTGATCTTGCTGCACTGAAGAGTCTTCGTAAGAAACCAACTCATTTGGGGAACAGAACAGCCTTATTTCACACAGTACTGTGTTCGGCAATGAAGGGGTTTGTTTTCTAAATAAACTACGTTAGAAATGTGGTTAATCTACTAAGTTGTACATCTTGTTAGATTATACAAACTAGGAAAGTTTGATCTTGCTGCACTGAAGACTCTTTGTAAGAAAGCAACTCATTTGCGGAACAGAACAGCCTTATTTCACACAGTACTGCATTCGGCAATGAAGGTGTTTGTTTTCTAAACAAACTACGTTAGAAATGTGGTTAATCTACTAAATTCTACATCTTGGTAGATTACACAAACTAGGAAAGTTTGATCTTGCTGCACTGAAGACTCTTCGTAAGAAAGCAACTCATTTGGTGATCAGAACAGGCTTATTTCACACCGTACTGTGTTCGGCAATGAAGGGGTTTGTTTTCTAAACAAACTATGTTAGAAACGTGGTTAATCTACTAAGTTGTACAACTTGTTAGATTACACAAACTAGGAAAGTTTGAATTTGCTGCACTGAAGACTCTTCGTAAGAAAGTAACTCATTTGGAGAACAGAATAGCCTTATTTCACATAGTACTGTGTTCGGCAATGAAGGTGTTTGTTTTCTAAACAAACTACGTTAGAAATGTGGTTAATCTACGAAATTCTACATCTTGTTAGATTACACAAACTAGGAAAGTTTGATCTTGCTGCACTGAAGACTCTTCGTAAGAAAGCAACTGATTTGGGGATCAGAACACGCTTATTTCACACAGTACTGTGTTCGGCAATGAAGGCGTTTGTTTTCTAAACAAACTACATTACAAATGTGGTTAATCTACTAATTTGTACATCTTGTTAGATTACACAAACTAGGAAAGTTATCTTGCTGCACTGAAGAGTCTTCTTAAGAAACCAACTCATTTGGGGAACAGAACAGCCTTATTTCACACAGTACTGTGTTCGGCAATGAATGGGTTTGTTTTCTAAACAAACTACTTTAGAAATGAAGGTAGTCTATTAAGTTGTACATCTTGTTAGATTACAAAAACTAGGAAAGTTTGATCTTGCTGCCCTCAAGACTCTTCTCAAGAAAGCAACTGATTTCGGGAACAGAACAGCCTTATTTCACACAGTACTGTGTTCGGCAATGAAGGCGTTTGTTTTCTTAACAAACTACGTTACAAATGTGGTTAATCTACTAAATTGTATATCTTGTTAGATTACACAAACTAGGAAAGTTTGATCTTTCTGCCCTCAAGACTCTTCTCAAGAAAGCAACTGATTTCGGGAACAGAACAGCCTTATTTCACACAGTACTGTGTTCGGCAATGAAGGCGTTTTTTTTCTAAACAAACTATGTTAGAAATGCGGTTAATCTACTAAGTTGTACATCTTCTAAGATTACACAAACTAGGAAAGTTTGATCTTGCTGCACTGAAGACTCTTCGTAAGAAAGCAACTCATTTTTAGAACAGAACTAGCTTACTTCACACAGTACTGCATTTGCAATGAAGGTGTTTGTTTTCTAAACAAACTACGTTAGAAATGTGGTTAATCTACTAAGTTGTACATCTTTTTAGATTACACATAATAGGAAAGTTTGATCTTGCTGCACTGAACACTCTTCGTAAGAAAGCAACTCATTTGGTGAGCAGAACAGGCTTATTTCACACCGTACTTTGTTCGGCACTGAAGGGGTTTGTTTTCTAAACAAACTATGTTAGAAACGTGGTTAATCTACTAAGTTGTAGATCTTGTTACACTACACAAACTAGGAAAGTTTGATCTTGCTGCACTGAAGACTCTTCGTAAGAATGCAACTCATTTGGAGAACAGAATAGCCTTATTTCACATAGTACTGTGTTCAGCAATGAAGGTGTTTGTTTTCTAAACAAACTACTTTAGAAATGTGGTTAATCTACGAAATTCTACATCTTGTTAGATTACACAAACCAGGAAAGTTTGATCTTGCTGCACTGAAGACTCTTCGTAAGAAAGCAACTGATTTGGGGATCAGAACACGCTTATTTCACACAGTACTGTGTTCGGCAATGAAGGCGTTTGTTTTCTAAACAAACTACGTTACAAATGTGGTTAATCTACTAAATTGTATATCTCGTTAGATTACACAAACTAGGAAAGTTTGATCTTGCTGCACTGAAGACTCTTCGTAAGAAAGCAACTCATTTGAGAACAGAATCGCCTTATTTCACATAGTACGGTGTTCGGCAATGAAGGTGTTTCTTTTCTAAACAAACTACGTTATAAATGTGGTTAATCTACTAAGTTGTACATCTTGTTAGATTACACAAACTAGGAAAGTTTGATCTTGCTACACTGAATTCTCTTCGTAATAAAGCAACTCATTTGGAGGACAGAATAGCCTTATTTCACACAGTACTGTGTTCGGCAATGAAGGTGTTTGTTTTCTAAACAAACTACGTTAGAAATGTGGTTAATCTACTAAGTTGTACATCTTGTTAGATTACACAAACTAGGAAAGTTTGATCTTGCTGCACTGAAGACTCTTCGTAAGAAAGCAACTGATTTGGGGATCAGAACACGCTTATTTCACACAGTACTGTGTTCGGCAATGAAGGCGTTTGTTTTCTAAACAAACTACGTTACAAATGTGGTTAATCTACTAAATTGTATATCTTGTTAGATTACACAAACTAGGAAAGTTTGATTTTGCTGCCCTCAAGACTCTTCTCAAGAAAGGAACTGATTTCGGGAAAAGAACAGCCTTATTTCACACAGTACTGTGTTTGGCAATGAAGGCCTTTGTTTTCTAAACAAACTATGTTAGAAATGTGGTTAATCTACTAAGTTGTACATCTTGTAAGATTACACAAACTAGGAAAGTTTGATCTTGCTGCACTGAAGACTCTTCGTAAGAAAGCAACTCATTTGTAGAACAGAACTAGCTTACTTCACACAGTACTGCATTTGCAATGAAGGTGTTTGTTTTCTAAACAAACTACGTTAGAAATGTGGTTAATCTACTAAGTTGTACATCTTGTTAGATTACACATACTAGGAAAGTTTGATCTTGCTGCACTGAAGACTCTTCGTAAGAAAGCAACTGATTTGGGGATCCGAACACGCTTATTTCACACAGTACTGTGTCGGCAATGAAGGGGTTTGTTTTCTAAACAAACTACGTTAGAAATGTGGTTAATCTACTAAGTTGTACATCTTGTTAGATTATACAAACTAGGAAAGTTTGATCTTGCTGCACTGAAGACTCTTTGTAAGAAAGCAACTCATTTGCGGAACAGAACAGCCTTATTTCACACAGTACTGCGTTCGGCAATGAAGGTGTTTGTTTTCTAAACAAACTACGTTAGAAATGTGGTTAATCTACTAAATTCTACATCTTGTTAGATTACACAAACTAGGAAAGTTTGATCTTGCTGCACTGAAGACTCTTCGTAAGAAAGCAACTCATTTGGTGATCAGAACAGGCTTATTTCACACCGTACTGTGTTCGGCAATGAAGGGGTTTGTTTTCTAAACAAACTATGTTAGAAACGTGGTTAATCTACTAAGTTGTACAACTTGTTAGATTACACAAACTAGGAAAGTTTGATCTTGCTGCACTGAAGACTCTTCGTAAGAAAGTAACTCATTTGGAGAACAGAATAGCCTTATTTCACATAGTACTGTGTTCGGCAATGAAGGTGTTTGTTTTCTAAACAAACTATGTTAGAAATGTGGTTAATCTACTAAGTTGTACATCTTCTAAGATTACACAAACTAGGAAAGTTTGATCTTGCTGCACTGAAGACTCTTCGTAAGAAAGGAACTCATTTGGAGAACAGAATAGCCTTATTTCACACAGTACTGTGTTCGGCAATGAAGGTGTTTGTTTTCTAAACAAACTACGTTAGAAATGTGGTTAATCTACGAAATTCTACATCTTGTTAGATTAAACAAACTAGGAAAGTTTGATCTTGCTGCACTGAAGACTCTTCGTAAGAAAGCAACTGATTTGGGGATAAGAACACGCTTATTTCACACAGTACTGTGTTCGGCAATGAAGGAGTTTGTTTTCTAAACAAACTACGTTACAAATGTGGTTAATCTACTAAATTGTATATCTTGTTAGATTACACAAACTAGGAAAGTTTGATCTTGCTGCCCTCAAGACTCTTCTCAAGAAAGGAACTGATTTCGGGAACAGAACAGCCTTATTTCACACAGTACTGTGTTTGGCAATGAAGGCGTTTGTTTTCTAAACAAACTGTGTTAGAAATGTGCTTAATCTACTAAGTTATACATCTTGTAAGATTACACAAACTAGGAAAGTTTGATCTTGCTGCACTGAAGACTCTTTGTAAGAAAGCAACTCATTTGTAGAACAGAACTAGCTTACTTCACACAGTACTGCATTTGCAATGAAGGTGTTTGTTTTCTAAACAAACTACGTTAGAAATGTGGTTAATCTACTAAATTGTACATCTTGTTAGATTACACATACTAGTAAAGTTTGATCTTGCTGCACTGAAGAATCTTCGTAAGAAAGCAACTCATTTGGAGAACAGTATCGCCTTATTTCACATAGTACGGTGTTCGGCAATGAAGGTGTTTCTTTTCTAAACAAACTACGATATAAATGTGGTTAATCTACGAAATTCTACATCTTGTTAGATTACACAAACTAGGAAAGTTTGATCTTGCTGCACTGAAGACTCTTCGTAAGAAAGCAACTGATTTGGGGATCAGAAAACGCTTATTTCACACAGTACTGTGTTCGGCAATGAAGGCGTTTGTTTTCTAAACAAACTACGTTACAAATGTGGTTAATCTACTAAATTGTATATCTTGTTAGATTACACAAACGAGGAAAGTTTGATTTTGCTGCCCTCAAGACTCTTCTCAAGAAAGGAACTGATTTCCGGAAAAGAACAGCCTTATTTCACACAGTACTGTGTTCGGCAATGAAGGCGTTTGTTTTCTAAACAAACTATGTTAGAAATGTGGTTAATCTACTAAGTTGTACATCTTGTAAGATTACACAAACTAGGAAAGTTTGATCTTGCTGCACTGAAGACTCTTCGTAAGAAAGCAACTCATTTTTAGAACAGAACTAGCTTACTTCACACAGTACTGCATTTGCAATGAAGGTGTTTGTTTTCTAAACAAACTACGTTAGAAATGTGGTTAATCTACTAAGTTGTACATCTTGTTAGATTACACAAACTAGGAAAGTTTGATCTTGCTGCACTGAACACTCTTCGTAAGAAAGCAACTCATTTGGTGAGCAGAACAGGCTTATTTCACACCGTACTTTGTTCGGCAATGAAGGGGTTTGTTTTCTAAACAAACTATGTTAGAAACGTGGTTAATCTACTAAGTTGTACATCTTGTTAGATTACACAAACTAGGAAAGTTTGATCTTGCTGCACTGAAGACTCTTCGTAAGAATGCAACTCATTTGGAGAACCGAATAGCCTTATTTCACATGGTACTGTGTTCAGCAATGAAGGTATTTGTTTTCTAAACAAACTACTTTAGAAATGTGGTTAATCTACGAAATTCTACATCTTGTTAGATTACACAAACTAGGAAAGTTTGATCTTGCTGCACTGAAGACTCTTCGTAAGAAAGCAACTGATTTGGGGATCAGAACACGCTTATTTCACACAGTACTGTGTTCGGCAATGAAGGCGTTTGTTTTCTAAACAAACTACGTTACAAATGTGGTTAATCTACTAAATTGTATATCTCGTTAGATTACACAAACTAGGAAAGTTTGATCTTGCTGCACTGAAGACTCTTCGTAAGAAAGCAACTCATTTGAGAACAGAACAGCCTTATTTCACATAGTACTGTGTTCGGCAATGAAGGTGTTTCTTTTCTAAACAAACTACGTTATAAATGTGGTTAATCTACTAAGTTGTACATCTTGTTAGATTACACAAACTAGGAAAGTTTGATCTTGCTACACTGAATTCTCTTCGTAAGAAAGCAACTCATTTGGAGGACAGAATAGCCTTATTTCACACAGTACTGTGTTCGGCAATGAAGGTGTTTGTTTTCTAAACAAACTACGTTAGAAATGTGGTTAATCTACTAAGTTGTACATCTTGTTAGATTACACAAACTAGGAAAGTTTGATCTTGCTGCACTGAAGACTCTTCGTAAGAAAGCAACTGATTTGGGGATCAGAACACGCTTATTTCACACAGTACTGTGTTCGGCAATGAAGGCGTTTGTTTTCTAAACAAACTACGTTACAAATGTGGTTAATCTACTAAATTGTATATCTTGTTAGATTACACAAACTAGGAAAGTTTGATTTTGCTGCCCTCAAGACTCTTCTCAAGAAAGGAACTGATTTCGGGAACAGAACAGCCTTATTTCACACAGTACTGTGTTCGGCAATGAAGGCGTTTGTTTTCTAAACAAACTATGTTAGAAATGTGGTTAATCTACTAAGTTGTACATCTTGTAAGATTACACAAACTAGGAAAGTTTGATCTTGCTGCACTGAAGACTCTTCGTAAGAAAGCAACTCATTTGGAGAACAGAACTAGCTTACTTCACACAGTACTGCATTTGCAATGAAGGTGTTTGTTTTCTAAACAAACTACGTTAGAAATGTGGTTAATCTACTAAGTTGTACATCTTGTTAGATTACACATACTAGGAAAGTTTGATCTTGCTGCACTGAAGACTCTTCGTAAGAAAGCAACTGATTTGGGGAACAGAACAGCTTATTTCACACAGTACTGTGTTCGGCAATGAAGGGGTTTGTTTTCTAAACAAACTACGTTAGAAATGTGGTTAATCTACTAAGTTGTACATCTTGTTAGATTATACAAACTAGGAAAGTTTGATCTTGCTGCACTGAAGACTCTTTTGTAAGAAAGCAACTCATTTGGGAACAGAACAGCCTTATTTCACACAGTACTGTGTTCGGCAATGAAGGTGTTTGTTTTCTAAACAAACTACGTTAGAAATGTGGTTAATCTACTAAATTCTACATCTTGGTAGATTACACAAACTAGGAAAGTTTGATCTTGCTGCACTGAAGACTCTTCGTAAGAAAGCAACTCATTTGGTGATCAGAACAGGCTTATTTCACACAGTACTGTGTTCGGCAATGAAGGGGTTTGTTTTCTAAACAAACTATGTTAGAAACGTGGTTAATCTACTAAGTTGTACATCTTGTTAGATTACACAAACTAGGAAAGTTTGATCTTGCTGCACTGAAGACTCTTCGTAAGAAAGCAACTCATTTGGAGAACAGAATAGCCTTATTTCACACAGTACTGTGTTCGGCAATGAAGGTGTTTGTTTTCTAAACAAACTATGTTAGAAATGTGGTTAATCTACTAAGTTGTACATCTTCTAAGATTACACAAACTAGGAAAGTTTGATCTTGCTGCACTGAAGACTCTTCGTAAGAAAGCAACTCATTTGGAGAACAGAATAGCCTTATTTCACACAGTAATGTGTTCGGCAATGAAGGTGTTTGTTTTCTAAACAAACTACGTTAGAAATGTGGTTAATCTACGAAATTCTACATCTTGTTAGATTAAACAAACTAGGAAAGTTTGATCTTGCTGCACTGAAGACTCTTCGTAAGAAAGCAACTGATTTGGGGAACAGAACACGCTTATTTCACACAGTTCTGTGTTTGGCAATGAAGGCGTTTGTTTTCTAAACAAACTACGTTACAAATGTGGTTAATCTACTAAATTGTATATCTTGTTAGATTACACAAACTAGGAAAGTTTGATCATGCTGCCCTCAAGACTCTTCTCAAGAAAGGAACTGATTTGGGGAACAGAACAGCCTTATTTCACACAGTACTGTGTTTGGCAATGAAGGCGTTTGTTTTCTAAACAAACTGTGTTAGAAATGTGGTTAATCTACTAAGTTATACATCTTGTAGATTACACAAACTAGGAAAGTTTGATCTTGCTGCACTGAAGACTCTTTGTAAGAAAGCAACTCATTTTGTAGAACAGAACTAGCTTACTTCACACAGTACTGTGTTTTGCAATGAAGGTGTTTGTTTTCTAAACAAACTACGTTAGAAATGTGGTTAATCTACTAAATTGTACATCTTGTTAGATTACACAAACTAGTAAAAGTTTGATCTTGCTGCACTGAAGACTCTTCGTAAGAAAGCAACTCATTTGGAGAACAGAATAGCCTTATTTCACACAGTACTGTGTTCGGCAATGAAGGTGTTTGTTTTCTAAACAAACTACGTTATAAATGTGGTTAATCTACGAAATTCTACATCTTGTTAGATTACACAAACTAGGAAAGTTTGATCTTGCTGCACTGAAGACTCTTCGTAAGAAAGCAACTGATTTGGGGATCAGAACACGCTTATTTCACACAGTACTGTGTTCGGCAATGAAGGCGTTTGTTTTCTAAACAAACTACGTTACAAATGTGGTTAATCTACTAAATTGTATATCTTGTTAGATTACACAAACTAGGAAAGTTTGATTTTGCTGCCCTCAAGACTCTTCTCAAGAAAGGAACTGATTTTGGAAAACAGAACAGCCTTATTTCACACAGTACTGTGTTCGGCAATGAAGGCGTTTGTTTTCTAAACAAACTATGTTAGAAATGTGGTTAATCTACTAAGTTGTACATCTTGTAAGATTACACAAACTAGGAAAGTTTGATCTTGCTGCACTGAAGACTCTTCATAAGAAAGCAACTCATTTGTAGAACAGAACTAGCTTACTTCACACAGTACTGCATTTGCAATGAAGGTGTTTGTTTTCTAAACAAACTACGTTAGAAATGTGGTTAATCTACTAAGTTGTACATCTTGTTAGATTACACATACTAGGAAAGTTTGATCTTGCTACACTGAAGACTCTTCGTAAGAAAGCAACTGATTTGGGGATCCGAACACGCTTATTTCACACAGTACTGTGTTCGGCAATGAAGGGGTTTGTTGTCTAAACAAACTACGTTAGAAATGTGGTTAATCTACGAAATTCTACATCTTGTTAGATTACACAAACTAGGAAAGTTTGACTTGCTGCACTGAAGTTTGATCATTTGCTGAGAACAGAAAGACATAGTACTGCATTGAAGACTCTTGAAGTAAGAAAGCAACTCATTTGGGGATCAGAACACGCTTATTTCACACAGTACTGTGTTCGGCAATGAAGGGGTTTGTTTTCTAAACAAACTATGATAGAAATGTGGTTAATCCACTAAGTTGTACATCTTGTTAGATTACACAAACTAGGAAAGTTTGATCTTGCTGCACTGAAGACTCTTCGTAAGAAAGCAACTGATTTGGGGATCAGAACACGCTTATTTCACCCAGTACTGTGTTCGGCAATGAAGGCGTTTGTTTTCTAAACAAACTACGTTAGAAATGTGGTTAATCTACTAAATTGTACATCTTGTTAGATTACACAAACTAGGAAAGTTTGATCTTGCTGCACTGAAGACTCTTCGTAAGAAAGCAACTCATTTGGAGAACAGAATACCCTTATTTCACACAGTACTGTGTTCGGCAATGAAGGTGTTTGTTTTCTAAACAAACTACGTTAGAAATGTGGTTAATCTACGAAATTCTACATCTTGTTAGTTTATACAAACTAGGAAAGTTTGATCTTGCTGCACTGAAGACTCTTCGTAAGAAAGCAACTGATTTGGGGAACAGAACAGCCTTATTTCACACAGTACTGTGTTCGGCAATGAAGGCATTTGTTTTCTAAACAAACTACTTTAGAAATGAAGGTAGTCTATTAAGTTGTACATCTTTTTAGATTACAAAAACTAGGAAAGTTTGATCTTGCTGCCCTCAAGACTCTTCTCAAGAAAGCAACTGATTTCGGGAACAGAACAGCCTTATTTCACACAGTACTGTGTTCGGCAATGAATGGGTTTGTTTTCTAAACAAACTATGTTAGAAATGTGGTTAATCTACTAAGTTGTACATCTTGTAAGATTACACAAACTAGGAAAGTTTGATCTTGCTGCACTGAAGACTCTTCGTAAGAAAGCAACTCATTTGTAGAACAGAACTAGCTTACTTCACACAGTACTGCATTCTGCAATGAAGGTGTTTGTTTTCTAAACAAACTACGTTAGAAATGTGGTTAATCTACTAAGTTGTACATCTTGTTAGATTATACAAACTAGGAAAGTTTGATCTTGCTGCACTGAAGACTCTTCGTAAGAAAGCAACTCATTTGCGGAAGAGAACAGCCTTATTTCACACAGTACTGCGTTCGGCAATGAAGGTGTTTGTTTTCTAAACATCTACGTTAGAAATCTGGTTTATCTACTAAATTCTACATCTTGTTAGGTTACACAAACTAGGAAAGGTTGATCTTGCTGTACTGAAGACTCTTCGTAAGAAAGCAACTCATTTGCGCAACAGAACAGCCTTATTTCACACAGTACTGCGTTCGGCAATGAAGGTGTTAGTTTTCTAAACAAATTCCGTTAGAAATGTGGTTAATCTACTAAATTCTACATCTTGTTAGATTACACAAACTAGGAAAGTTTGATCTTGCTGCAATGAAGACTCTTCGTAAGAAAGCAACTCATTTGTAGAACAGAACTAGCTTACTTCACACAGTACTACATTCTGCAATGAAGGTGTTTGTTTTCTAAACAAACTACGTTAGAAATGTGGTTAATCTACTAAGTTGTACATCCTGTTAGATTATACAAACTAGGAAAGTTTGATCTTGCTGCACTGAAGACTCTTCCTAAGAAAGCAACTCATTTGCGGAAGAGAACAGCCTTATTTCACACAGTACTGCGTTCGGCAATGAAGGTGTTTGTTTTGTAAACATCTACGTTAGAAATGTGGTTTATCTACTAAATTCTACATCTTGTTAGGTTACACAAACTAGGAAAGGTTGATCTTGCTGCACTGAAGACTCTTCGTAAGAAAGCAACTCATTTGCGCAACAGAACAGCCTTATTTCACACAGTACTGCGTTTGGCAATGAGGGTGTTTGTTTTCTAAACAAACTACGTTAGAAATGTGGTTAATCTACTAAATTCTACATCTTGTTAGATTACACAAACTAGGAAAGTTTGATCTTGCTGCATTGAAGACTCTTCATAAGAAAGCAACTCATTTGGGGATCAGAACAAGCTTATTTCACACAGTACTGTGTTCGGAAATGAAGGCGTTTGTTTTCTAAAGAAATTACGTTAGAAATGTGGTTAATCTACTATGTTATACATCTTGTTAGATTACACAAACTAGGAAAGTTTGATCTTGCTGCACTGAAGACTCTTCGTAAGAAAGCAATTCATTTGGGGATCAGAACAAGCTTTTATCACACAGTACTGTGTTCGGCAATGAACGCGTTTGTTTTCTAAACAAAGTACGTTAGAAATGTGGTTAATCTACTAAGTTGTACATCTTGTTAGATTACACAAACTAGGAAAGTTTGATCTTGCTGCCCTGAAGACTCTTCGTAAGAAAGGAACTCATTTGGAGAACAGAATAGCCTTATTTCACATAGTACTGTGTTCGGCAATGAAGGTGTTTGTTTTCTAAACAAACTACGTTATAAATGTGGTTAATCTACTTAGTTGTACATCTTGTTAGATTACACAAACTAGGAAAGTTTGATCTTGCTGCACTGAAGACTCTTCGTAAGAAACCAACTCATTTGGGGAACAGAAAAGCATTATTTCACACAGTACTGTTTTCGGCAATCAAAGGGTTTGTTTTCTAAACAAACTACTTTAGAAATGAAGTAGTCTATTAAGTTGTACATCTTGTTAGATTACAAAAACTAGGAAAGTTTGATCTTGCTGCCCTCAAGAGTCTTCTCAAGAAAGCAACAGATTTCGGGAACAGAACAGCCTTATTTCACACAGTACTGTGTTCGGTAATGAAGGCGTTTGTTTTTTAAACAAACTATGTTAGAAATGTGGTTAATCTACTAAATTGTATATCTTGTTAGATTACACAAACTAGGAAAGTTTGATCTTGCTGCACTGAAGACTCTTCGTAAGAAAGCAACTCATTTGGGTATCAGAACAAGCTTATTTCACACAGTACTGTGTTCGGCAATGAAGGCGTTTGTTTTCCAAACAAATTACGTTAGAATTGTTAGATTACACAAACTAGGAAAGTTTGATATTGCTTCACTGAAGACTCTTCTTAAGAAAGCAACTCATTTGGAGAACAGAATAGCCTTATTTCACACAGTACTGTGTTCGACAATGAAGGTGTTTGTTTTCTAAACAAACTACGTTAGAAATGTGGTTAATCTACGAAATTCTACATCTTGTTAGATTACACAAACTAGGAAAGTTTGATCTTGCTGCACTGAAGACTCTTCGTAAGAAAGCAACTGATTTGGGGATCAGAACACGCTTATTTCACACCGTACTGTGTTCGGCAATGTAGGCCTTTGTTTTCTAAACAAACTACATTACAAATGTGGTTAATCTACTAAATTGTATATCTTGTTAGATTACACAAACTAGGAAAGTTTGATCTTGCTGCACTGAAGAGTCTTCGTAAGAAACCAACTCATTTGTAGAACAGAACTAGCTTACTTCACACAGTACTGCATTCTGCAATGAAGGTGTTTGTTTTCTAAACAAACTACGTTAGAAATGTGGTTAATCTGCTAAGTTGTACATCTTGTTAGATTACACATACTAGGAAAGGTTGATCTTGCTGCACTGAAGACTCTTCGTAAGAAAGCAACTGATTTGGGGATCCGAACACGCTTATTTCACACAGTACTGTGTTCGGCAATGAAGGGGTTTGTTTTCTAAACAAACTACGTTAGAAATGTGGTTAATCTACTAAGTTGTACATCTTGTTAGATTATACAAACTAGGAAAGTTTGATCTTGCTGCACTGAAGACTCTTTGTAAGAAAGCAACTCATTTGCGGAACAGAACAGCCTTATTTCACACAGTACTGCGTTCGGCAATGAAGGTGTTTGTTTTCTAAACAAACTACGTTAGAAATGTGGTTAATCTACTAAATTCTACATCTTGGTAGATTACACAAACTAGGAAAGTTTGATCTTGCTGCACTGAAGACTCTTCGTAAGAAAGCAACTCATTTGGTGATCAGAACAGGCTTATTTCACACCGTACTGTGTTCGGCAATGAAGGGGTTTGTTTTCTAAATAAACTATGTTAGAAACGTGGTTAATCTACTAAGTTGTACAACTTGTTAGATTACACAAACTAGGAAAGTTTGATCTTGCTGCACTGAAGACTCTTCGTAAGAAAGTAACTCATTTGGAGAACAGAATAGCCTTATTTCACATAGTACTGTGTTCGGCAATGAAGGTGTTTGTTTTCTAAACAAACTATGTTAGAAATGTGGTTAATCTACTAAGTTGTACATCTTTAGATTACACAAACTAGGAAAGTTTGATCTTGCTGCACTGAAGACTCTTCGTAAGAAAGGAACTCATTTGGAGAACAGAATAGCCTTATTTCACACAGTACTGTGTTTGGCAATGAAGGTGTTTGTTTTCCAAACAAACTACGTTAGAAATGTGGTTAATCTACGAAATTCTACATCTTGTTAGATTACACAAACTAGGAAAGTTTGATCTTGCTGCACTGAAGACTCTTCGTAAGAAAGCAACTGATTTGGGGATCAGAACACGCTTATTTCACACAGTACTGTGTTCGGCAATGAAGGCGTTTGTTTTCTAAACAAACTACGTTACAAATGTGGTTAATCTACTAAATTGTATATCTTGTTAGATTACACAAACTAGGAAAGTTTGATCTTGCTGCCCTCAAGACTCTTCTCAAGAAAGGAACTGATTTCGGGAACAGAACAGCCTTATTTCACACAGTACTGTGTTTGGCAATGAAGGCGTTTGTTTTCTAAACAAACTGTGTTAGAAATGTGCTTAATCTACTAAGTTATACATCTTGTAAGATTACACAAACTAGGAAAGTTTGATCTTGCTGCACTGAAGACTCTTTGTAAGAAAGCAACTCATTTGTAGAACAGAACTAGCTTACTTCACACAGTACTGCATTTGCAATGAAGGTGTTTGTTTTCTAAACAAACTACGTTAGAAATGTGGTTAATCTACTAAATTGTACATCTTGTTAGATTACACATACTAGTAAAGTTTGATCTTGCTGCACTGAAGAATCTTCGTAAGAAAGCAACTGATTTGGGGATCCGAACACGCTTATTTCACACAGTACTGTGTTCGGCAATGAAGGGGTTTGTTGTCTAAACAAACTACGTTAGAAATGTGGTTAATCTACGAAATTCTACATCTTGTTAGATTACACAAACTAGGAAAGTTTGACCTTGCTGCACTGAAGACTCTTCGTAAGAAAGCAACTCATTTGGAGAACAGAATAGCCTTATTTCACATAGTACTGCATTGAAGACTCTTCGTAAGAAAGCAACTCATTTGGGGATCAGAACACGCTTATTTCACACAGTATTGTGTTCGGCAATGAAGGGGTTTGTTTTCTAAACAAACTATGATAGAAATGTGGTTAATCCACTAAGTTGTACATCTTGTTAGATTACACAAACTAGGAAAGTTTGATATTGCTGCACTGAAGACTCTTCGTAAGAAAGCAACTGATTTGGGGATCAGAACACGCTTATTTCACACAGTACTGTGTTCGGCAATGAAGGCGTTTGTTTTCTAAACAAACTACGTTAGAAATGTGGTTAATCTACTAATTTGTACATCTTGTTAGATTACACAAACTAGGAAAGTTTGATCTTGCTTCACTGAAGACTCTTCGTAAGAAAGCAACTCATTTGGAGAACAGAATAGCCTTATTTCACACAGTACTGTGTTCGGAAATGAAGTTGTTTGTTTTCTAAACAAACTACGTTAGAAATGTGGTTAATCTACGAAATTCTACATCTTGTTAGATTACACAAACTAGGAAAGTTTGATCTTGCTGCACTGAAGACTCTTTCGTAAGAAAGCAACTGATTTGGGGATCAGAAAACGCTTATTTCACACCGTACTGTGTTCGGCAATGAAGGCGTTTGTTTTCTAAACAAACTACATTACAAATGTGGTTAATCTACTAATTTGTACATCTTGTTAGATTACACAAACTAGGAAAGTTATCTTGCTGCACTGAAAGAGTCTTCTTAAGAAACCAACTCATTTGGGGAACAGAACAGCCTTATTTCACACAGTACTGTGTTCGGCAATGAATGGGTTTGTTTTCTAAACAAACTACTTTAGAAATGAAGGTAGTCTATTAAGTTGTACATCTTGTTAGATTACAAAAACTAGGAAAGTTTGATCTTGCTGCCCTCAAGACTCTTCTCAAGAAAGCAACTGATTTCGGGAACAGAACAGCCTTATTTCACACAGTACTGTGTTCGGCAATGAAGGCGTTTGTTTTCTAAACAAACTACGTTACAAATGTGGTTAATCTACTAAATTGTATATCTTGTTAGATTACACAAACTAGGAAAGTTTGATCTTGCTGCCCTCAAGACTCTTCTCAAGAAAGCAACTGATTTCGGGAACAGAACAGCCTTATTTCACACAGTACTGTGTTCGGCAATGAAGGCGTTTGTTTTCTAAACAAACTATGTTAGAAATGTGGTTAATCTACTAAGTTGTACATCTTGTTAGATTACACAAACTAGGAAAGTTTGATCTTGCTGCACTGAAGACTCTTTCGTAAGAAAGCAACTCATTTTTAGAACAGAACTAGCTTACTTCACACAGTACTGCATTTGCAATGAAGGTGTTTGTTTTCTAAACAAACTACGTTAGAAATGTGGTTAATCTACTAAGTTGTACATCTTTTTAGATTACACATACTAGGAAAGTTTGATCTTGCTGCACTGAAGACTCTTCGTAAGAAAGCAACTCATTTGGTGAGCAAAACAGGCTTATTTCACACAGTACTGTGTTCGGCAATGAAGGGGTTTGTTTTCTAAACAAACTATGTTAGAAATGTGGTTAATCTACTAAATTGTACATCTTGTTAGATTACACAAACTAGGAAAGTTTGATCTTGCTGCACTGAAGACTCTTCGTAAGAAAGCACCTCATTTGGAGAACAGAATAGCCTTATTTCACATAGTACTGTGTTCAGCAATGAAGGTGTTTGTTTTCTAAACAAACTACTTTAGAAATGTGGTTAATCTACGAAATTCTACATCTTGTTAGATTACACAAACTAGGAAAGTTTGATCTTGCTGCACTGAAGACTCTTCGTAAGAAAGCAACTGGTTTGGGGATCAGAACACGCTTATTTCACACAGTACTGTGTGTTCGGCAATGAAGGCGTTTGTTTTCTAAACAAACTACGTTAGAAATGTGGTTAATCTACTAAGTTGTACATCTTGTTAGATTACACAAACTAGGAAAGTTTGATCTTGCTGCACTGAAGACTCTTCGTAAGAAAGCAACTGATTTGGGGATCAGAACACGCTTATTTCACACAGTACTGTGTTCGGCAATGAAGGCGTTTGTTTTCTAAACAAACTACGTTACAAATGTGGTTAATCTACTAAATTGTATATCTCGTTAGATTACACAAACTAGGAAAGTTTGATCTTGCTGCACTGAAGACTCTTCGTAAGAAAGCAACTCATTTGAGAACAGAATCGCCTTATTTCACATAGTACGGTGTTCGGCAATGAAGGTGTTTCTTTTCTAAACAAACTACGTTATAAATGTGGTTAATCTACTAAGTTGTACATCTTGTTAGATTACACAAACTAGGAAAGTTTGATCTTGCTGCACTGAAGACTCTTCGTAAGAAAGCAACTCATTTGGAGGACAGAATAGCCTTATTTCACACAGTACTGTGTTCGGCAATGAAGGTGTTTGTTTTCTAAACAAACTACGTTAGAAATGTGGTTAATCTACTAAGTTGTACATCTTGTTAGATTACACAAACTAGGAAAGTTTGATCTTGCTGCACTGAAGACTCTTCGTAAGAAAGCAACTGATTTGGGGATCAGAACACGCTTATTTCACACAGTACTGTGTTCGGCAATGAAGGCGTTTGTTTTCTAAACAAACTACGTTACAAATGTGGTTAATCTACTAAATTGTATATCTTGTTAGATTACACAAACTAGGAAAGTTTGATCTTGCTGCCCTCAAGACTCTTCTCAAGAAAGCAACTGATTTCGGGAACAGAACAGCCTTATTTCACACAGTACTGTGTTTGGCAATGAAGGCGTTTGTTTTCTAAACAAACTGTGTTAGAAATGTGGTTAATCTACTAAGTTGTACATCTTGTAAGATTACACAAACTAGGAAAGTTTGATCTTGCTGCACTGAAGACTCTTTGTAAGAAAGCAACTCATTTGTAGAACAGAACTAGCTTACTTCACACAGTACTGCATTTGCAATGAAGGTGTTTGTTTTCTAAACAAACTACGTTAGAAATGTGGTTAATCTACTAAATTGTACATCTTGTTAGATTACACAAACTAGGAAAGTTTGATCTTGCTGCACTGAAGACTCTTCGTAAGAAAGCAACTCATTTGGAGAACAGAATAGCCTTATTTCACACAGTACTGTGTTCGGCAATGAAGGTGTTTGTTTTCTAAACAAACTACGATTAGAAATGTGGTTAATCTACAAAATTGTACATCTTGTTAGATTACACAAACTAGGAAAGTTTGATCTTGCTGCACTGAAGACTCTTCGTAAGAAAGCAACTGATTTGGGGATCAGAACACGCTTATTTCACACAGTACTGTGTTCGGCAATGAAGGCGTTTGTTTTCTAAACAAACTACGTTACAAAAATGTGGTTAATCTACTAAATTGTACATCTTGTTAGATTACACAAACTAGGAAAGTTTGATCTTGCTGCCCTCAAGACTCTTCTCAAGAAAGCAACTGATTTCGGGAACAGAACAGCCTTATTTCACACAGTACTGTGTTCGGCAATGAAGGCGTTTGTTTTCTAAACAAACTATGTTAGAAATGTGGTTAATCTACTAAGTTGTACATCTTGTTAGATTACACAAACTAGGAAAGTTTGATCTTGCTGCACTGAAGACTCTTCGTAAGAAAGCAACTCATTTGTAGAACAGAACTAGCTTATTTCACACAGTACTGCATTTGCAATGAAGGTGTTTGTTTTCTAAACAAACTACTTTAGAAATGTGGTTAATCTACTAAGTTGTACATCTTGTTAGATTACACAAACTAGGAAAGTTTGATCTTGCTGCACTGAAGACTCTTCGTAAGAAAGCAACTCATTTGGGGAACAGAACAGCGCTTATTTCACACAGTACTGTGTTCGGCAATGAAGGGGTTTGTTGTCTAAACAAACTACGTTAGAAATGTGGTTAATCTACGAAATTCTACATCTTGTTAGATTACACAAACTAGGAAAGTTTGACCTTGCTGCACTGAAGACTCTTCGTAAGAAAGCAACTCATTTGGAGAACAGAATAGCCTTATTTCACACAGTACTGTGCAACTCATTTGGGGATCAGGCAATGAAGTACTGTGTTTGAAGGGGTTTGTTTTCTAAACAAACTATGATAGAAATGTGGTTAATCCACTAAGTTGTACATCTTGTTAGATTACACAAACTAGGAAAGTTTGATATTGCTGCACTGAAGACTCTTCGTAAGAAAGCAACTGATTTGGGGATCAGAACACGCTTATTTCACACCGTACTGTGTTCGGCAATGACGGCGTTTGTTTTCTAAACAAACTACATTACAAATGTGGTTAATCTGCTAATTTGTACATCTTGTTAGATTACACAAACTAGGAAAGTTTGATCTTGCTTCACTGAAGACTCTTCGTAAGAAAGCAACTCATTTGGAGAACAGAATAGCCTTATTTCACACAGTACTGTGTTCGGCAATGAAGGTGTTTGTTTTCTAAACAAACTACGTTAGAAATGTGGTTAATCTACTAAATTGTACATCTTGTTAGATTACACAAACTAGGAAAGTTTGATCTTGCTGCACTGAAGACTCTTCGTCAAGAAAGCAACTCATTTGGGGAACAGAACAGCCTTATTTCACACAGTACTGTGTTCGGCAATGAAGGTGTTTGTTTTCTAAACAAACTACGTTAGAAATGTGGTTAATCTACTAAATTGTACATCTTGTTAGATTACACAAACTAGGAAAGTTTGATCTTGCTGCACTGAAGACTCTTTCGTAAGAAAGCAACTGATTTGGGGAACAGAACTAGCTTATTTCACACAGTACTGCATTCTGCAATGAAGGTGTTTGTTTTCTAAACAAACTACGTTAGAAATGTGGTTAATCTACTAAATTGTACATCTTGTTAGATTACACAAACTAGGAAAGTTTGATCTTGCTGCACTGAAGACTCTTCGTAAGAAAGCAACTGATTTGGGAACAGAATAGCTTATTTCACACAGTACTGTGTTCTGCAATGAAGGTGTTTGTTTTCTAAACAAACTACGTTAGAAATGTGGTTAATCTACTAAGTTGTACATCTTGTTAGATTACACAAACTAGGAAAGTTTGATCTTGCTGCACTGAAGACTCTTTGTAAGAAAGCAACTCATTTGGGGAACAGAACAGCCTTATTTCACACAGTACTGTGTTCGGCAATGAAGGTGTTTGTTTTCTAAACAAACTACGTTAGAAATGTGGTTAATCTACTAAATTGTACATCTTGTTAGATTACACAAACTAGGAAAGTTTGATCTTGCTGCACTGAAGACTCTTCGTAAGAAAGCAACTCATTTGGTGAATCAGAACAGGCTTATTTCACACAGTACTGTGTTCGGCAATGAAGGTGTTTGTTTTCTAAACAAACTACGTTAGAAATGTGGTTAATCTACTAAATTGTACATCTTGTTAGATTACACAAACTAGGAAAGTTTGATCTTGCTGCACTGAAGACTCTTCGTAAGAAAGCAACTCATTTGGAGAACAGAACAGCCTTATTTCACACAGTACTGTGTTCGGCAATGAAGGTGTTTGTTTTCTAAACAAACTATGTTAGAAATGTGGTTAATCTACTAAGTTGTACATCTTGTTAGATTACACAAACTAGGAAAGTTTGATCTTGCTGCACTGAAGACTCTTGTAAGAAAGCAACTCATTTGGAGAACAGAATAGCCTTATTTCACACAGTACTGTGTTTGGCAATGAAGGTGTTTGTTTTCTAAACAAACTATGTTAGAAATGTGGTTAATCTACTAAATTGTACATCTTGTTAGATTACACAAACTAGGAAAGTTTGATCTTGCTGCACTGAAGACTCTTCGTAAAGAAAGCAACTCATTTGGGGAACAGAACAGCCTTATTTCACACAGTACTGTGTTTGGCAATGAAGGTGTTTGTTTTCTAAACAAACTACGTTAGAAATGTGGTTAATCTACTAAATTGTACATCTTGTTAGATTACACAAACTAGGAAAGTTTGATCTTGCTGCACTGAAGACTCTTCGTAAGAAAGCAACTCATTTGTAGAACAGAACAAGCTTATTTCACACAGTACTGTGTTCGGCAATGAAGGTGTTTGTTTTCTAAACAAACTACGTTAGAAATGTGGTTAATCTACTAAATTGTACATCTTGTTAGATTACACAAACTAGGAAAGTTTGATCTTGCTGCACTGAAGACTCTTTGTAAGAAAGCAACTCATTTGGGGAACAGAACAGCCTTATTTCACACAGTACTGTGTTCGGCAATGAAGGTGTTTGTTTTCTAAACAAACTACGTTAGAAATGTGGTTAATCTACTAAATTGTACATCTTGTTAGATTACACAAACTAGGAAAGTTTGATCTTGCTGCACTGAAGACTCTTCGTAAGAAAGCAACTCATTTGGGGATCAGAACACGCTTATTTCACACAGTACTGTGTTCGGCAATGAAGGTGTTTGTTTTCTAAACAAACTACGTTACAAATGTGGTTAATCTACTAAATTGTACATCTTGTTAGATTACACAAACTAGGAAAGTTTGATCTTGCTGCCCTCAAGACTCTTCTCAAGAAAGCAACTGATTTGGGGAACAGAACAGCCTTATTTCACACAGTACTGTGTTTGGCAATGAAGGCGTTTGTTTTCTAAACAAACTATGTTAGAAATGTGGTTAATCTACTAAATTGTACATCTTGTTAGATTACACAAACTAGGAAAGTTTGATCTTGCTGCACTGAAGACTCTTTCGTAAGAAAGCAACTCATTTGGAGAACAGAACAGCTTATTTCACACAGTACTGTGTTTGCAATGAAGGTGTTTGTTTTCTAAACAAACTACGTTAGAAATGTGGTTAATCTACTAAGTTGTACATCTTGTTAGATTACACAAACTAGGAAAGTTTGATCTTGCTGCACTGAAGACTCTTCATAAGAAAGCAACTCATTTGTAGAACAGAACACGCTTATTTCACACAGTACTGTGTTTGCAATGAAGGTGTTTGTTTTCTAAACAAACTACGTTAGAAATGTGGTTAATCTACTAAATTGTACATCTTGTTAGATTACACAAACTAGGAAAGTTTGATCTTGCTGCACTGAAGACTCTTCGTAAGAAAGCAACTCATTTGGAGAACAGAACAGCCTTATTTTCACATAGTACTGTGTTCTGCAATGAAGGTGTTTGTTTTCTAAACAAACTACGTTAGAAATGTGGTTAATCTACTAAATTCTACATCTTGTTAGATTACACAAACTAGGAAAGTTTGATCTTGCTGCACTGAAGACTCTTCGTGAAGAAAGCAACTCATTTGGGGAACAGAACAGCTTATTTCACACAGTACTGTGTTTGCAATGAAGGTGTTTGTTTTCTAAACAAACTACGTTAGAAATGTGGTTAATCTACTAAATTGTACATCTTGTTAGATTACACAAACTAGGAAAGTTTGATCTTGCTGCACTGAAGACTCTTCGTAAGAAAGCAACTCATTTGGAGAACAGAACTAGCCTTATTTCACACAGTACTGTGTTCTGCAATGAAGGTGTTTGTTTTCTAAACAAACTACGTTAGAAATGTGGTTAATCTACTAAGTTGTACATCTTGTTAGATTACACAAACTAGGAAAGTTTGATCTTGCTGCACTGAAGACTCTTCGTAAGAAAGCAACTCATTTGGGAACAGAACAGCCTTATTTCACACAGTACTGTGTTCGGCAATGAAGGTGTTTGTTTTCTAAACAAACTACGTTAGAAATGTGGTTAATCTACTAAATTGTACATCTTGTTAGATTACACAAACTAGGAAAGTTTGATCTTGCTGCACTGAAGACTCTTCGTAAGAAAGCAACTCATTTGGGGAACAGAACAGCCTTATTTCACACAGTACTGTGTTGGCAATGAAGGTGTTTGTTTTCTAAACAAACTACGTTAGAAATGTGGTTAATCTACTAAATTGTACATCTTGTTAGATTACACAAACTAGGAAAGTTTGATCTTGCTGCACTGAAGACTCTTCGTAAGAAAGCAACTCATTTGGGAACAGAACAAGCCTTATTTCACACAGTACTGTGTTCGGCAATGAAGGTGTTTGTTTTCTAAACAAACTACGTTAGAAATGTGGTTAATCTACTAAATTGTACATCTTGTTAGATTACACAAACTAGGAAAGTTTGATCTTGCTGCACTGAAGACTCTTCGTAAGAAAGCAACTCATTTGGGAACAGAACAGCCTTATTTCACACAGTACTGTGTTCGGCAATGAAGGCGTTTGTTTTCTAAACAAACTACGTTAGAAATGTGGTTAATCTACTAAGTTGTACATCTTGTTAGATTACACAAACTAGGAAAGTTTGATCTTGCTGCACTGAAGACTCTTCGTAAAGAAAGCAACTCATTTTTAGAACAGAACAGCCTTATTTCACACAGTACTGTGTTTGCAATGAAGGTGTTTGTTTTCTAAACAAACTACGTTAGAAATGTGGTTAATCTACTAAGTTGTACATCTTGTTAGATTACACAAACTAGGAAAGTTTGATCTTGCTGCACTGAAGACTCTTCGTAAGAAAGCAACTCATTTGGGAACAGAACAGCCTTATTTCACACAGTACTGTGTTTCGGCAATGAAGGGGTTTGTTTTCTAAACAAACTATGTTAGAAATGTGGTTAATCTACTAAATTGTACATCTTGTTAGATTACACAAACTAGGAAAGTTTGATCTTGCTGCACTGAAGACTCTTCGTAAGAAAGCAACTCATTTGGGGAACAGAACAGCCTTATTTCACACAGTACTGTGTTCAGCAATGAAGGTGTTTGTTTTCTAAACAAACTACGTTAGAAATGTGGTTAATCTACTAAATTGTACATCTTGTTAGATTACACAAACTAGGAAAGTTTGATCTTGCTGCACTGAAGACTCTTTCGTAAGAAAGCAACTCATTTGGGGAACAGAACAGCCTTATTTCACACAGTACTGTGTTCGGCAATGAAGGTGTTTGTTTTCTAAACAAACTACGTTAGAAATGTGGTTAATCTACTAAATTGTACATCTTGTTAGATTACACAAACTAAGAAAGTTTGATCTTGCTGCACTGAAGACTCTTCGTAAGAAAGCAACTGATTTGGGGATCAGAACACGCTTATTTCACACAGTACTGTGTTCGGCAATGAAGGCGTTTGTTTTCTAAACAAACTAGGTTAGAAATGTGGTTAATCTACTAAGTTGTACATCTTGTTAGATTACACAAACTAGGAAAGTTTGATCTTGCTGCACTGAAGACTCTTCGTAAGAAAGCAACTCATTTGGAGAACAGAACAAGCTTATTTCACACAGTACTGTGTTTCGGCAATGAAGGTGTTTGTTTTCTAAACAAACTACGTTAGAAATGTGGTTAATCTACTAAATTGTACATCTTGTTAGATTACACAAACTAGGAAAGTTTGATCTTGCTGCACTGAAGACTCTTCGTAAGAAAGCAACTGATTTGGGGATCAGAATAGCCTTATTTCACACAGTACTGTGTTCGGCAATGAAGGTGTTTGTTTTCTAAACAAACTACGTTAGAAATGTGGTTAATCTACTAAATTGTACATCTTGTTAGATTACACAAACTAGAAAGTTTGATCTTGCTGCACTGAAGACTCTTTCAAGAAAGCAACTGATTTGGGGAACAGAACACGCTTATTTCACACAGTACTGTGTTCGGCAATGAAGGCGTTTGTTTTCTAAACAAACTACGTTAGAAATGTGGTTAATCTACTAAGTTGTACATCTTGTTAGATTACACAAACTAGGAAAGTTTGATCTTGCTGCACTGAAGACTCTCTTCGTAAGAAAGCAACTGATTTTTAGGAACAGAACAGCCTTATTTCACACAGTACTGTGTTTGGCAATGAAGGTGTTTGTTTTCTAAACAAACTACGTTAGAAATGTGGTTAATCTACTAAGTTGTACATCTTGTTAGATTACACAAACTAGGAAAGTTTGATCTTGCTGCACTGAAGACTCTTTGTAAGAAAGCAACTCATTTTGGAGAACAGAACAGCCTTATTTCACACAGTACTGTGTTTTGCAATGAAGGTGTTTGTTTTCTAAACAAACTACGTTAGAAATGTGGTTAATCTACTAAATTGTACATCTTGTTAGATTACACAAACTAGAAAGTTTGATCTTGCTGCACTGAAGACTCTTCGTAAGAAAGCAACTCATTTGGAGATCAGAACAGCCTTATTTCACACAGTACTGTGTTCGGCAATGAAGGTGTTTGTTTTCTAAACAAACTACGTTAGAAATGTGGTTAATCTACTAAAATTGTACATCTTGTTAGATTACACAAACTAGGAAAGTTTGATCTTGCTGCACTGAAGACTCTTCGTCAAGAAAGCAACTGATTTGGGGAATCAGAACAGCCTTATTTCACACAGTACTGTGTTCGGCAATGAAGGTGTTTGTTTTCTAAACAAACTACGTTAGAAATGTGGTTAATCTACTAAATTGTACATCTTGTTAGATTACACAAACTAGGAAAGTTTGATCTTGCTGCACTGAAGACTCTTTCGTAAGAAAGCAACTCATTTGGGGAACAGAACAGCTTATTTCACACAGTACTGTGTTTTGCAATGAAGGTGTTTGTTTTCTAAACAAACTACGTTAGAAATGTGGTTAATCTACTAAATTGTACATCTTGTTAGATTACACAAACTAGGAAAGTTTGATCTTGCTGCACTGAAGACTCTTCGTAAGAAAGCAACTCATTTGGAGAACAGAACAGCCTTATTTCACACAGTACTGTGTTTGGCAATGAAGGTGTTTGTTTTTCTAAACAAACTATGTTAGAAATGTGGTTAATCTACTAAGTTGTACATCTTGTTAGATTACACAAACTAGGAAAGTTTGATCTTGCTGCACTGAAGACTCTTCGTAAGAAAGCAACTCATTTGGAGAACAGAACAGCTTATTTCACACAGTACTGTGTTTGCAATGAAGGTGTTTGTTTTCTAAACAAACTACGTTAGAAATGTGGTTAATCTACTAAATTGTACATCTTGTTAGATTACACAAACTAGGAAAGTTTGATCTTGCTGCACTGAAGACTCTTCAAGAAAGAAAGCAACTCATTTGGGGAACAGAACAGCCTTATTTCACACAGTACTGTGTTCGGCAATGAAGGGGTTTGTTTTCTAAACAAACTATGTTAGAAATGTGGTTAATCTACTAAGTTGTACATCTTGTTAGATTACACAAACTAGGAAAGTTTGATCTTGCTGCACTGAAGACTCTTCGTAAGAAAGCAACTGATTTGGGGATCAGAACACGCTTATTTCACACAGTACTGTGTTCGGCAATGAAGGTGTTTGTTTTCTAAACAAACTACGTTACAAATGTGGTTAATCTACTAATTTGTACATCTTGTTAGATTACACAAACTAGGAAAGTTTGATCTTGCTGCACTGAAGACTCTTCTCAAGAAAGCAACTCATTTTGGAGAACAGAATAGCCTTATTTCACACAGTACTGTGTTCGGCAATGAAGGTGTTTGTTTTCTAAACAAACTACGTTAGAAATGTGGTTAATCTACTAAATTGTACATCTTGTTAGATTACACAAACTAGGAAAGTTTGATCTTGCTGCACTGAAGACTCTTTCAGAAGAAAGCAACTCATTTGGGATCAGAACACGCTTATTTCACACAGTACTGTGTTAGGCAATGAAGGGGTTTGTTTAGTAAACAAACTACGTTAGAAATGTGGTTAATCTACTAAATTGTACATCTTGTTAGATTACACAAACTAGAAAGTTTGATCTTGCTGCACTGAAGACTCTTCGTAAGAAAGCAACTCATTTGTAGAACAGAACTAGCTTATTTCACACAGTACTGCATTCTGCAATGAAGGTGTTTGTTTTCTAAACAAACTACGTTAGAAATGTGGTTAATCTACTAAGTTGTACATCTTGTTAGATTACACAAACTAGGAAAGTTTGATCTTGCTGCACTGAAGACTCTTTCGTAAGAAAGCAACTGATTTGGGGATCAGAACAGCCTTATTTCACACAGTACTGTGTTCGGCAATGAAGGGGTTTGTTTTCTAAACAAACTACGTTAGAAATGTGGTTAATCTACTAAGTTGTACATCTTGTTAGATTACACAAACTAGGAAAGTTTGATCTTGCTGCACTGAAGACTCTTTGTAAGAAAGCAACTCATTTGGGGAACAGAACAGCCTTATTTCACACAGTACTGTGTTCGGCAATGAAGGTGTTTGTTTTCTAAACAAACTACGTTAGAAATGTGGTTAATCTACTAAATTGTACATCTTGTTAGATTACACAAACTAGGAAAGTTTGATCTTGCTGCACTGAAGACTCTTCGTAAGAAAGCAACTCATTTGGGGATCAGAACAGGCTTATTTCACACAGTACTGTGTTCGGCAATGAAGGTGTTTGTTTTCTAAACAAACTATGTTAGAAATGTGGTTAATCTACTAAGTTGTACATCTTGTTAGATTACACAAACTAGGAAAGTTTGATCTTGCTGCACTGAAGACTCTTCGTAAGAAAGCAACTCATTTGGAGAACAGAACAGCCTTATTTCACACAGTACTGTGTTCGGCAATGAAGGTGTTTGTTTTCTAAACAAACTATGTTAGAAATGTGGTTAATCTACTAAGTTGTACATCTTGTTAGATTACACAAACTAGGAAAGTTTGATCTTGCTGCACTGAAGACTCTTCTCAGAAGAAAGCAACTCATTTGGAGAACAGAATAGCCTTATTTCACACAGTACTGTGTTTGGCAATGAAGGTGTTTGTTTTCTAAACAAACTACGTTAGAAATGTGGTTAATCTACTAAATTCTACATCTTGTTAGATTACACAAACTAGGAAAGTTTGATCTTGCTGCACTGAAGACTCTTCGTAAGAAAGCAACTGATTTGGGGAACAGAACACGCTTATTTCACACAGTACTGTGTTCGGCAATGAAGGAGTTTGTTTTCTAAACAAACTACGTTACAAATGTGGTTAATCTACTAAATTGTATATCTTGTTAGATTACACAAACTAGGAAAGTTTGATCTTGCTGCACTGAAGACTCTTTGTAAGAAAGCAACTCATTTGTAGAACAGAACTAGCTTACTTCACACAGTACTGCATTTGCAATGAAGGTGTTTGTTTTCTAAACAAACTACGTTAGAAATGTGGTTAATCTACTAAATTGTACATCTTGTTAGATTACACAAACTAGGAAAGTTTGATCTTGCTGCACTGAAGACTCTTCGTAAGAAAGCAACTCATTTGGAGAACAGAACAGCCTTATTTCACACAGTACTGTGTTCGGCAATGAAGGTGTTTGTTTTCTAAACAAACTACGTTAGAAATGTGGTTAATCTACGAAATTCTACATCTTGTTAGATTACACAAACTAGGAAAGTTTGATCTTGCTGCACTGAAGACTCTTCGTAAGAAAGCAACTGATTTGGGGATCAGAACACGCTTATTTCACACAGTACTGTGTTCGGCAATGAAGGCGTTTGTTTTCTAAACAAACTACGTTACAAATGTGGTTAATCTACTAAATTGTACATCTTGTTAGATTACACAAACTAGGAAAGTTTTATCTTGCTGCACTGAAGAACAGCCTTATTTCACACAGTACTGTGTTCGGCAATGAAGGCGTTTGTTTTCTAAACAAACTATGTTAGAAATGTGGTTAATCTACTAAATTGTACATCTTGTTAGATTACACAAACTAGGAAAGTTTGATCTTGCTGCACTGAAGACTCTTCATAAGAAAGCAACTCATTTGTAGAACAGAACTAGCTTATTTCACACAGTACTGTGTTTGCAATGAAGGTGTTTGTTTTCTAAACAAACTACGTTAGAAATGTGGTTAATCTACTAAGTTGTACATCTTGTTAGATTATACAAACTAGGAAAGTTTGATCTTGCTGCACTGAAGACTCTTCGTAAGAAAGCAACTCATTTGGAGAACAGAACAGCCTTATTTCACACAGTACTGTGTTTGGCAATGAAGGTGTTTGTTTTCTAAACAAACTACGTTAGAAATGTGGTTAATCTACTAAATTGTACATCTTGTTAGATTACACAAACTAGGAAAGTTTGATCTTGCTGCACTGAAGACTCTTCGTAAGAAAGCAACTCATTTGGGGAACAGAACAGCCTTATTTCACACAGTACTGTGTTCGCAATGAAGGTGTTTGTTTTCTAAACAAATTACGTTAGAAATGTGGTTAATCTACTAAATTGTACATCTTGTTAGATTACACAAACTAGGAAAGTTTGATCTTGCTGCACTGAAGACTCTTCGTAAGAAAGCAACTCATTTGTAGAACAGAACAGCCTTATTTCACACAGTACTGTGTTCTGCAATGAAGGTGTTTGTTTTCTAAACAAACTACGTTAGAAATGTGGTTAATCTACTAAATTGTACATCTTGTTAGATTACACAAACTAGGAAAGTTTGATCTTGCTGCACTGAAGACTCTTCCTAAGAAAGCAACTCATTTTGGAACAGAACAGCCTTATTTCACACAGTACTGTGTTTGCAATGAAGGTGTTTGTTTTCTAAACAAACTACGTTAGAAATGTGGTTAATCTACTAAATTGTACATCTTGTTAGATTACACAAACTAGGAAAGTTTGATCTTGCTGCACTGAAGACTCTTCGTAAGAAAGCAACTCATTTGGGGAACAGAACAGCCTTATTTCACACAGTACTGTGTTCGCAATGAAGGTGTTTGTTTTCTAAACAAACTACGTTAGAAATGTGGTTAATCTACTAAATTGTACATCTTGTTAGATTACACAAACTAGGAAAGTTTGATCTTGCTGCATTGAAGACTCTTCGTAAGAAAGCAACTCATTTGGGGATCAGAACAAGCTTATTTCACACAGTACTGTGTTCGGAAATGAAGGCGTTTGTTTTCTAAACAAACTACGTTAGAAATGTGGTTAATCTACTAAATTGTACATCTTGTTAGATTACACAAACTAGGAAAGTTTGATCTTGCTGCACTGAAGACTCTTCTCAAGAAAGCAACTCATTTGGGGATCAGAACAAGCTTATTTCACACAGTACTGTGTTCGGCAATGAAGGCGTTTGTTTTCTAAACAAACTACGTTAGAAATGTGGTTAATCTACTAAGTTGTACATCTTGTTAGATTACACAAACTAGGAAAGTTTGATCTTGCTGCACTGAAGACTCTTCGTAAGAAAGCAACTCATTTGGAGAACAGAATAGCCTTATTTCACATAGTACTGTGTTCGGCAATGAAGGTGTTTGTTTTCTAAACAAACTACGTTAGAAATGTGGTTAATCTACTATGTTGTATATCTTGTTAGATTACACAAACTAGGAAAGTTTGATCTTGCTGCACTGAAGACTCTTCGTAAGAAAGCAACTCATTTGGGGAACAGAAAAGCATTATTTCACACAGTACTGTGTTCGGCAATCAAAGGGGTTTGTTTTCTAAACAAACTACGTTAGAAATGTGGTTAATCTACTAAATTGTACATCTTGTTAGATTACACAAACTAGGAAAGTTTGATCTTGCTGCACTGAAGAGTCTTCTCAAGAAAGCAACTGATTTGGGGAACAGAACAGCCTTATTTCACACAGTACTGTGTTGGCAATGAAGGCGTTTGTTTTTAAACAAACTATGTTAGAAATGTGGTTAATCTACTAAATTGTATATCTTGTTAGATTACACAAACTAGGAAAGTTTGATCTTTCTGCACTGAAGACTCTTCGTAAGAAAGCAACTCATTTGGAGAACAGAATATCCTTATTTCACACAGTACTGTGTTCGGCAATGAAGTTTTTTGTTTTCTGAACAAACTACGTTAGAAATGTGGTTAATCTACTAAATTCTACATCTTGTTAGATTACACAAACTAAGAAAGTTTGACCTTCCTGCACTGAAGACTCTTCGTAAGAAAGCAACTGATTTGGGTATCAGAACAAGCTTATTTCACACAGTACTGTGTTCGGCAATGAAGGCGTTTGTTTTCTAAACAAATTACGTTAGAATTGTGGTTAATCTACTAAGTTGTACATCTTGTTAGATTACACAAACTAGGAAAGTTTGATATTGCTTCACTGAAGACTCTTCGTAAGAAAGCAACTCATTTGGAGAACAGAATAGCCTTATTTCACACAGTACTGTGTTCGACAATGAAGGTGTTTGTTTTCTAAACAAACTACGTTAGAAATGTGGTTAATCTACTAAATTCTACATCTTGTTAGATTACACAAACTAGGAAAGTTTGATCTTGCTGCACTGAAGACTCTTCGTAAGAAAGCAACTGATTTGGGGATCAGAACACGCTTATTTCACACAGTACTGTGTTCGCAATGAAGGTGTTTGTTTTCTAAACAAACTACATTACAAATGTGGTTAATCTACTAAATTGTATATCTTGTTAGATTACACAAACTAGGAAAGTTTGATCTTGCTGCACTGAAGAGTCTTCGTAAGAAACCAACTCATTTGGGGAACAGAACTAGCTTATTTCACACAGTACTGTGTTCTGCAATGAAGGTGTTTGTTTTCTAAACAAACTACGTTAGAAATGTGGTTAATCTACTAAGTTGTACATCTTGTTAGATTACACAAACTAGGAAAGTTTGATCTTGCTGCACTGAAGACTCTTCTCAAGAAAGCAACTGATTTGGGATCAGAACAGCTTATTTCACACAGTACTGTGTTCGGCAATGAAGGTGTTTGTTTTCTAAACAAACTACGTTAGAAATGTGGTTAATCTACTAAATTGTACATCTTGTTAGATTACACAAACTAGGAAAGTTTGATCTTGCTGCACTGAAGACTCTTTGTAAGAAAGCAACTCATTTGGGGAACAGAACAGCCTTATTTCACACAGTACTGTGTTCGGCAATGAAGGTGTTTGTTTTCTAAACAAACTACGTTAGAAATGTGGTTAATCTACTAAATTCTACATCTTGTTAGATTACACAAACTAGGAAAGTTTGATCTTGCTGCACTGAAGACTCTTCGTAAGAAAGCAACTCATTTGGTGATCAGAACAGGCTTATTTCACACAGTACTGTGTTCGGCAATGAAGGGGTTTGTTTTCTAAACAAACTAAGTTAGAAATGTGGTTAATCTACTAAGTTGTACATCTTGTTAGATTACACAAACTAGGAAAGTTTGATCTTGCTGCACTGAAGACTCTTCGTGAAGAAAGCAACTCATTTGGAGAACAGAATAGCCTTATTTCACATAGTACTGTGTTCGGCAATGAAGGTGTTTGTTTTCTAAACAAACTATGTTAGAAATGTGGTTAATCTACTAAATTGTACATCTTGTTAGATTACACAAACTAGGAAAGTTTGATCTTGCTGCACTGAAGACTCTTCGTAAGAAAGCAACTGATTTGGGGATCAGAACACGCTTATTTCACACAGTACTGTGTTCGGCAATGAAGGAGTTTGTTTTCTAAACAAACTACGTTACAAATGTGGTTAATCTACTAAATTGTATATCTTGTTAGATTACACAAACTAGGAAAGTTTGATCTTGCTGCCCTCAAGACTCTTCTCAAGAAAGCAACTGATTTCGGGAACAGAACAGCCTTATTTCACACAGTACTGTGTTCGGCAATGAAGGCGTTTGTTTTCTAAACAAACTATGTTAGAAATGTGGTTAATCTACTAAGTTGTACATCTTGTAAGATTACACAAACTAGGAAAGTTTGATCTTGCTGCACTGAAGACTCTTTGTAAGAAAGCAACTCATTTGTAGAACAGAACTAGCTTACTTCACACAGTACTGCATTTGCAATGAAGGTGTTTGTTTTCTAAACAAACTACGTTAGAAATGTGGTTAATCTACTAAATTGTATATCTTGTTAGATTACACAAACTAGTAAAGTTTGATCTTGCTGCACTGAAGACTCTTCGTAAGAAAGCAACTCATTTGGAGAACAGAATCGCCTTATTTCACACAGTACTGTGTTCGGCAATGAAGGTGTTTGTTTTCTAAACAAACTACGTTATAAATGTGGTTAATCTACTAAATTGTACATCTTGTTAGATTACACAAACTAGGAAAGTTTGATCTTGCTGCACTGAAGACTCTTCGTAAGAAAGCAACTGATTTGGGGATCAGAACACGCTTATTTCACACAGTACTGTGTTCGGCAATGAAGGCGTTTGTTTTCTAAACAAACTACGTTACAAATGTGGTTAATCTACTAAATTGTATATCTTGTTAGATTACACAAACTAGGAAAGTTTGATTTTGCTGCCCTCAAGACTCTTCTCAAGAAAGCAACTGATTTCGGGAACAGAACAGCCTTATTTCACACAGTACTGTGTTCGGCAATGAAGGCGTTTGTTTTCTAAACAAACTATGTTAGAAATGTGGTTAATCTACTAAATTGTACATCTTGTTAGATTACACAAACTAGGAAAGTTTGATCTTGCTGCACTGAAGACTCTTCATAAGAAAGCAACTCATTTGTAGAACAGAACTAGCTTACTTCACACAGTACTGCATTTGCAATGAAGGTGTTTGTTTTCTAAACAAACTACGTTAGAAATGTGGTTAATCTACTAAGTTGTACATCTTGTTAGATTACACAAACTAGGAAAGTTTGATCTTGCTGCACTGAAGACTCTTCGTAAGAAAGCAACTGATTTGGGGATCAGAACACGCTTATTTCACACAGTACTGTGTTCGGCAATGAAGGGGTTTGTTTTCTAAACAAACTACGTTAGAAATGTGGTTAATCTACGAAATTCTACATCTTGTTAGATTACACAAACTAGGAAAGTTTGATCTTGCTGCACTGAAGACTCTTCGAAAAAGCAACTCATTTGGGGAAAGAAAGCAACTCATTTGGAAGTTTTCTAAACAGACGTTAGAAAGCCTTATTTCACATAGTACTGCATTGAAGACTCTTCGTCAAGAAAGCAACTCATTTGGGGATCAGAACAGGCTTATTTCACACAGTACTGTGTTCGGCAATGAAGGGGTTTGTTTTCTAAACAAACTATGATAGAAATGTGGTTAATCCACTAAGTTGTACATCTTGTTAGATTACACAAACTAGGAAAGTTTGATATTGCTGCACTGAAGACTCTTCGTAAGAAAGCAACTGATTTGGGGATCAGAACACGCTTATTTCACACCGTACTGTGTTCGGCAATGACGGCGTTTGTTTTCTAAACAAACTACATTACAAATGTGGTTAATCTACTAATTTGTACATCTTGTTAGATTACACAAACTAGGAAAGTTTGATCTTGCTTCACTGAAGACTCTTCGTAAGAAAGCAACTCATTTGGAGAACAGAATAGCCTTATTTCACACAGTACTGTGTTTGCAATGAAGGTGTTTGTTTTCTAAACAAACTACGTTAGAAATGTGGTTAATCTACGAAATTCTACATCTTGTTAGATTACACAAACTAGGAAAGTTTGATCTTGCTGCACTGAAGACTCTTCGTAAGAAAGCAACTGATTTGGGGATCAGAACACGCTTATTTCACACCGTACTGTGTTCGGCAATGTAGGCCTTTGTTTTCTAAACAAACTACGTTTGCAAATGTGGTTAATCTACTAAATTGTACATCTTGTTAGATTACACAAACTAGGAAAGTTTGATCTTGCTGCACTGAAGAGTCTTCGTAAGAAACCAACTGATTTGTAGAACAGAACTAGCTTACTTCACACAGTACTGCATTCTGCAATGAAGGTGTTTGTTTTCTAAACAAACTACGTTAGAAATGTGGTTAATCTACTAAATTGTACATCTTGTTAGATTACACAACTAGGAAAGTTTGATCTTGCTGCACTGAAGACTCTTCGTAAGAAAGCAACTGATTTGGGGAACAGAACACGCTTATTTCACACAGTACTGTGTTTTGGCAATGAAGGGGTTTGTTTTCTAAACAAACTACGTTAGAAATGTGGTTAATCTACTAAGTTGTACATCTTGTTAGATTATACAAACTAGGAAAGTTTGATCTTGCTGCACTGAAGACTCTTTGTAAGAAAGCAACTCATTTGGGAACAGAACAGCCTTATTTCACACAGTACTGTGTTCGGCAATGAAGGTGTTTGTTTTCTAAACAAACTACGTTAGAAATGTGGTTAATCTACGAAATTCTACATCTTGTTAGATTACACAAACTAGGAAAGTTTGATCTTGCTGCACTGAAGACTCTTCGTAAGAAAGCAACTCATTTGGTGATCAGAACAGGCTTATTTCACAACGTACTGTGTTCGGCAATGAAGGGGTTTGTTTTCTAAACAAACTATGTTAGAAACGTGGTTAATCTACTAAGTTGTACATCTTGTTAGATTACACAAACTAGGAAAGTTTGATCTTGCTGCACTGAAGACTCTTCGTAAGAAAGCAACTCATTTGGAGAACAGAATAGCCTTATTTCACATAGTACTGTGTTCGGCAATGAAGGTGTTTGTTTTCTAAACAAACTACGTTAGAAATGTGGTTAATCTACTAAGTTGTACATCTTGTTAGATTACACAAACTAGGAAAGTTTGATCTTGCTGCACTGAAGACTCTTCGTAAGAAAGCAACTCATTTGAAGAACAGAATAGCCTTATTTCACACAGTACTGTGTTTGGCAATGAAGGTGTTTGTTTTCTAAACAAACTACGTTAGAAATGTGGTTAATCTACTAAATTCTACATCTTGTTAGATTACACAAACTAGGAAAGTTTGATCTTGCTGCACTGAAGACTCTTCGTAAGAAAGCAACTGATTTGGGGAACAGAACACGCTTATTTCACACAGTACTGTGTTCGGCAATGAAGGAGTTTGTTTTCTAAACAAACTACGTTACAAATGTGGTTAATCTACTAAATTGTATATCTTGTTAGATTACACAAACTAGGAAAGTTTGATCTTGCTGCCCTCAAGACTCTTCTCAAGAAAGCAACTGATTTGGGGAACAGAACAGCCTTATTTCACACAGTACTGTGTTTGGCAATGAAGGCGTTTGTTTTCTAAACAAACTGTGTTAGAAATGTGGTTAATCTACTAAGTTGTACATCTTGTTAGATTACACAAACTAGGAAAGTTTGATCTTGCTGCACTGAAGACTCTTTGTAAGAAAGCAACTCATTTGTAGAACAGAACTAGCTTATTTCACACAGTACTGCATGTGCAATGAAGGTGTTTGTTTTCTAAACAAACTACGTTAGAAATGTGGTTAATCTACTAAATTGTACATCTTGTTAGATTACACAAACTAGGAAAGTTTGATCTTGCTGCACTGAAGACTCTTCGTAAGAAAGCAACTCATTTGGAGAACAGAACAGCCTTATTTCACACAGTACTGTGTTCGGCAATGAAGGTGTTTGTTTTCTAAACAAACTGCATTAGAAATGTGGTTAATCTACTAAATTGTACATCTTGTTATATTACACAAACTAAGAAAGTTTGATCTTGCTGCACTGAAGACTCTTCGTAAGAAAGCAACTGATTTGGGGATCAGAACACGCTTATTTCACACAGTACTGTGTTCGGCAATGAAGGCGTTTGTTTTCTAAACAAAGTACGTTAGAAATGTGGTTAATCTACTAAATTGTACATCTTGTTAGATTACACAAACTAGGAAAGTTTGATCTTGCTGCCCTCAAGACTCTTCTCAAGAAAGCAACTGATTTCGGGAACAGAACAGCCTTATTTCACACAGTACTGTGTTCGGCAATGAAGGTGTTTGTTTTCTAAACAAACTATGTTAGAAATGTGGTTAATCTACTAAGTTGTACATCTTGTTAGATTACACAAACTAGGAAAGTTTGATCTTGCTGCACTGAAGACTCTTCATAAGAAAGCAACTCATTTGTAGAACAGAACTAGCTTATTTCACACAGTACTGTGTTTGCAATGAAGGTGTTTGTTTTCTAAACAAACTACGTTAGAAATGTGGTTAATCTACTAAGTTGTACATCTTGTCAGATTACACAAACTAGGAAAGTTTGATCTTGCTACACTGAAGACTCTTCGTAAGAAAGCAACTGATTTGGGGATCAGAACACGCTTATTTCACACAGTACTGTGTTCGGCAATGAAGGGGTTTGTTGTCTAAACAAACTACGTTAGAAATGTGGTTAATCTACTAAATTGTACATCTTGTTAGATTACACAAACTAGGAAAGTTTGATCTTGCTGCACTGAAGACTCTTCGTAAGAAAGCAACTCATTTGGAGAACAGAATAGCCTTATTTCACAGTACTGTGTTGCATTGAAGGTGTTTGACTAAACAAACTATGCCTTCATTTTTCAGAAAGTTTGATCTTGCTTTGAAGACACAGTACTGTGTTCGGCAATGAAGGGGTTTGTTTTATAAACAAACTATGATAGAAATATGGTTAATCCACTAAGTTGTACATCTTGTTAGATTACACAAACTAGGAAAGTTTGATATTGCTGCACTGAAGACTCTTCGTAAGAAAGCAACTGATTTGGGGATCAGAACACGCTTATTTACACAGTACTGTGTTCGGCAATGAAGGTGTTTGTTTTCTAAACAAACTACGTTACAAATGTGGTTAATCTACTAAGTTGTACATCTTGTTAGATTACACAAACTAGGAAAGTTTGATCTTGCTGCACTGAAGACTCTTCGTAAGAAAGCAACTCATTTGCGGAACAGAACAGCCTTATTTCACACAGTACTGTGTTCGGCATTGAAGGTGTTAGTTTTCTAAAGAAACTACGTAAGAAATGTGGTTAATCTACTAAATTGTACATCTTGGTAGATTACACAAACTAGGAAAGTTTGATCTTGCTGCACTGAAGACTCTTCGTAAGAAAGCAACTGATTTGGGATCAGAACAGGCTTATTTCACACAGTACTGTGTTCGGCAATGAAGGGGTTTGTTTTCTAAACAAACTATGTTAGAAATGTGGTTAATCTACTAAATTGTACATCTTGTTAGATTACACAAACTAGGAAAGTTTGATCTTGCTGCACTGAAGACTCTTCGTAAGAAAGCAACTCTTTTGGAGAACAGAATAGCCTTATTTCACATAGTACTGTGTTCAGCAATGAAGGTGTTTGTTTTCTAAACAAACTACGTTAGAAATGTGGTTAATCTATGAAATTCTACATCTTGTTAGATTACACAAACTAAGAAAGTTTGACCTTCCTGCACTGAAGACTCTTCGTAAGAAAGCAACTGATTTGGAGATCAGAACAAGCTTATTTCACACAGTACTGTGTTCGGCAATGAAGGCGTTTGTTTTCTAAACAAATTACGTTAGAAATGTGGTTAATCTACTAAGTTGTACATCTTGTTAGATTACACAAACTAGGAAAGTTTGATCTTGCTGCACTGAAGACTCTTCGTAAGAAAGCAACTCATTTGGAGAACAGAATAGCCTTATTTCACACAGTACTGTGTTCGGCAATGAAGGTGTTTGTTTTCTAAACAAACTACGTTAGAAATGTGGTTAATCTACGAAATTGTACATCTTGTTAGATTACACAAACTAGGAAAGTTTGATCTTGCTGCACTGAAGACTCTTCGTAAGAAAGCAACTGATTTGGGGATCAGAACACGCTTATTTCACACAGTACTGTGTTCGGCAATGAAGGCGTTTGTTTTCTAAACAAACTACGTTAGAAATGTGGTTAATCTACTAAATTGTATATCTTGTTAGATTACACAAACTAGGAAAGTTTGATCTTGCTGCACTGAAGACTCTTCGTAAGAAATCAACTCATTTGGGGAACAGAACAGCCTTATTTCACACAGTACTGTGTTCGGCAATGAATGGGGTTTGTTTTCTAAACAAACTACTTTAGAAATGTGGTTAATCTATTAAATTGTACATCTTGTTAGATTACAAAAACTAGGAAAGTTTGATCTTGCTGCACTCAAGACTCTTCTCAAGAAAGCAACTGATTTGGGGAACAGAACAGCCTTATTTCACACAGTACTGTGTTCGGCAATGAAGGTGTTTGTTTTCTAAACAAAATACGTTAGAAATGTGGTTAATCTACTAAATTGTACATCTTGTTAGATTACACAAACTAAGAAAGTTTGATCTTGCTGCACTGAAGACTCTTCGTAAGAAAGCAACTGATTTGGGGAACAGAACAGCCTTATTTCACACAGTACTGTGTTAGGCAATGAAGGTGTTTTTTTTCTAAACAAACTACGTTAGAAATGTGGTTAATCTACTAAGTTGTACATCTTGTTAGATTACACAAACTAGGAAAGTTTGATCTTGCTGCACTGAAGACTCTTCGTAAGAAAGCAACTCATTTGGGGAACAAAATACCCTTATTTCACACAGTACTGTGTTCAGCAATGAAGGTGTTTGTTTTCTAAACAAACTACGTTAGAAATGTGGTTAATCTACTAAATTCTACACTTTGGTAGATTACACAAACTAGGAAAGTTTGATGTTGCTGTACTGAAGACTCTTCGTAAGAAAGCAACTCATTTGCTGATCAGAACAGGCTTATTTCACACCGTACTGTGTTCGGCAATGAAGGGGTTTGTTTTCTAAACAAACTATGTTAGAAACGTGGTTAATCTACTAAATTGTACATCTTGTTAGATTACACAAACTAGGAAAGTTTGATCTTGCTGCACTGAAGATTCTTCATAAGAAAGCAACTCATTTGGGTATCAGAAAAGCCTTATTTCACACAGTACTGTGTTCGGCAATGAAGGGGTTTGCTTTCTAAACAAACTAAGTTAGAAATGTGGTTAATCTACTAAGTTGTACATCTTGTTAGATTACACAAACTAAGAAAGTTTGATCTTGCTGCACTGAAGACTATTCGTAAGAAAGCAACTGATTTGGGGATCAAAACAAGCTTATTTCACACAGTACTGTGTTCGGCAATGAAGGCGTTTGTTTTCTAAACAAACTACGTTAGAAATGTGGTTAATCTACTAAATTGTACATCTTGTTAGATTACACAAACTAGGAAAGTTTGATCTTGCTGCACTGAAGACTCTTCGTAAGAAAGCAAACTCATTTGGAGAACAGAACAGCCTTATTTCACACAGTACTGTGTTCGGCAATGAAGGTGTTTGTTTTCTAAACAAACTACGTTAGAAATGTGGTTAATCTACTAAATTGTACATCTTGTTAGATTACACAAACTAGGAAAGTTTGATCTTGCTGCACTGAAGACTCTTCGTAAGAAAGCAACTGATTTGGGGAACAGAACAGCCTTATTTCACACAGTACTGTGTTCGGCAATGAAGGGGTTTGTTTTCTAAACAAACTACTTTAGAAATGAAGTTAATCTATTAAGTTGTACATCTTGTTAGATTACAAAAACTAGGAAAGTTTGATCTTGCTGCACTGAAGACTCTTCTCAAGAAAGCAACTGATTTGGGGAACAGAACAGCCTTATTTCACACAGTACTGTGTTCGGCAATGAAGGGGTTTGTTTTCTAAACAAACTATGTTAGAAATGTGGTTAATCTACTAAATTGTACATCTTGTTAGATTACACAAACTAGGAAAGTTTGATCTTGCTGCACTGAAGACTCTTCGTAAGAAAGCAACTCATTTGTAGAACAGAACTAGCTTATTTTCACACAGTACTGTGTTCTGCAATGAAGGTGTTTGTTTTCTAAACAAACTACGTTAGAAATGTGGTTAATCTACTAAATTGTACATCTTGTTAGATTACACAAACTAGGAAAGTTTGATCTTGCTGCACTGAAGACTCTTCGTAAGAAAGCAACTCATTTGGGGAACAGAACAGCCTTATTTCACACAGTACTGTGTTCGGCAATGAAGGTGTTTGTTTTCTAAACAAACTACGTTAGAAATGTGGTTAATCTACTAAATTGTACATCTTGTTAGATTACACAAACTAGGAAAGTTTGATCTTGCTGCACTGAAGACTCTTCGTAAGAAAGCAACTCATTTGGAGAACAGAACAGCCTTATTTCACACAGTACTGTGTTCGGCAATGAAGGTGTTTGTTTTCTAAACAAACTACGTTAGAAATGTGGTTAATCTACTAAATTCTACATCTTGTTAGATTACACAAACTAGGAAAGTTTGATCTTGCTGCACTGAAGACTCTTCGTAAGAAAGCAACTCATTTGTAGAACAGAACTAGCTTACTTCACACAGTACTGCATTCTGCAATGAAGGTGTTTGTTTTCTAAACAAACTACGTTAGAAATGTGGTTAATCTACTAAGTTGTACATCTTGTTAGATTACACAAACTAGGAAAGTTTGATCTTGCTGCACTGAAGACTCTTCGTAAGAAAGCAACTCATTTGGGGAACAGAACAGCCTTATTTCACACAGTACTGTGTTCGGCAATGAAGGGGTTTGTTTTCTAAACAAACTACGTTAGAAATGTGGTTAATCTACTAAATTGTACATCTTGTTAGATTACACAAACTAGGAAAGTTTGATCTTGCTGCACTGAAGACTCTTCGTAAGAAAGCAACTCATTTGGAGAACAGAACAGCCTTATTTCACACAGTACTGTGTTTGGCAATGAAGGTGTTTGTTTTCTAAACAAACTACGTTAGAAATGTGGTTAATCTACTAAATTGTACATCTTGTTAGATTACACAAACTAGGAAAGTTTGATCTTGCTGCACTGAAGACTCTTCGTAAGAAAGCAACTCATTTGGGGATCAGAACAAGCTTATTTCACACAGTACTGTGTTCGAAATGAAGGCATTTGTTTTCTAAACAAATTACGTTAGAAATGTGGTTAATCTACTAAATTATACATCTTGTTAGATTACACAAACTAGGAAAGTTTGATCTTGCTGCACTGAAGACTCTTCGTAAGAAAGCAACTCATTTGGGGATCAGAACAAGCTTATTTCACACAGTACTGTGTTCGCAATGAAGGCGTTTGTTTTCTAAACAAACTACGTTAGAAATGTGGTTAATCTACTAAATTGTACATCTTGTTAGATTACACAAACTAGGAAAGTTTGATCTTGCTGCACTGAAGACTCTTCGTAAGAAAGCAACTCATTTGGAGAACAGAATAGCCTTATTTCACATAGTACTGTGTTCGGCAATGAAGGTGTTTGTTTTCTAAACAAACTACGTTATAAATGTGGTTAATCTACTAAATTGTACATCTTGTTAGATTACACAAACTAGGAAAGTTTGATCTTGCTGCACTGAAGACTCTTCGTAAGAAAGCAACTCATTTGGGGAACAGAAAAGCATTATTTCACACAGTACTGTGTTCGGCAATGAAGGGGTTTGTTTTCTAAACAAACTACTTTAGAAATGTGGTTAATCTATTAAGTTGTACATCTTGTTAGATTACAAAAACTAGGAAAGTTTGATCTTGCTGCCCTCAAGACTCTTCTCAAGAAAGCAACTGATTTGGGAACAGAACAGCCTTATTTCACACAGTACTGTGTTCGGCAATGAAAGCGTTTGTTTTTAAACAAACTATGTTAGAAATGTGGTTAATCTACTAAATTGTACATCTTGTTAGATTACACAAACTAGGAAAGTTTGATCTTGCTGCACTGAAGACTCTTCGTAAGAAAGCAACTCATTTGGAGAACAGAATATCCTTATTTCACACAGTACTGTGTTCGGCAATGAAGGTTTTGTTTTCTAAACAAACTACGTTAGAAATGTGGTTAATCTACTAAATTGTACATCTTGTTAGATTACACAAACTAAGAAAGTTTGATCTTGCTGCACTGAAGACTCTTCGTAAGAAAGCAACTGATTTGGGATCAGAACAAGCTTATTTCACACAGTACTGTGTTCGGCAATGAAGGCGTTTGTTTTCTAAACAAATTACGTTAGAAATGTGGTTAATCTACTAAGTTGTACATCTTGTTAGATTACACAAACTAGGAAAGTTTGATCTTGCTGCACTGAAGACTCTTCGTAAGAAAGCAACTCATTTGGAGAACAGAATAGCCTTATTTCACACAGTACTGTGTTCGCAATGAAGGTGTTTGTTTTCTAAACAATCTAAGTTAGAAATGTGGTTAATCTACTAATTTCTACATCTTTTTAGATTACACAAACTAGGAAAGTTTGATCTTGCTGCACTGAAGACTCTTCGTAAGAAAGCAACTGATTTGGGGATCAGAACACGCTTATTTCACACAGTACTGTGTTCGGCAATGAAGGCGTTTGTTTTCTAAACAAACTACGTTACAAATGTGGTTAATCTACTAAATTGTATATCTTGTTAGATTACACAAACTAGGAAAGTTTGATCTTGCTGCACTGAAGAGTCTTCGTAAGAAATCAACTCATTTGGGGAACAGAACAGCCTTATTTCACACAGTACTGTGTTCGGCAATGAATGGGTTTGTTTTCTAAACAAACTACTTTAGAAATGAAGTTAGTCTATTAAGTTGTACATCTTGTTAGATTACAAAAACTAGGAAAGTTTGATCTTGCTGCCCTCAAGACTCTTCTCAAGAAAGCAACTGATTTGGGAACAGAACAGCCTTATTTCACACAGTACTGTGTTCGGCAATGAAGGTGTTTGTTTTCTAAACAAACTACGTTAGAAATGTGGTTAATCTACTAAATTCTACATCTTGTTAGATTACACAAACTAGGAAAGTTTGATCTTGTTGCACTGAAGACTCTTCGTAAGAAAGCAACTGATTTGGGGATCAGAACAAGCTTATTTCACACAGTACTGTGTTAGGCAATGATGGCGTTTGTTTTCTAAACAAACTACGTTAGAAATGTGGTTAATCTACTAAGTTGTAAATCTTGTTAGATTACACAAACTAAGAAAGTTTGATCTTGCTGCACTGAAGACTCTTCGTAAGAAAGCAACTCATTTTGGAGAACAGAATAGCCTTATTTCACACAGTACTGTGTTCGGCAATGAAGGTGTTTGTTTTCTAAACAAACTACGTTAGAAATGTGGTTAATCTACTAAATTGTACATCTTGTTAGATTACACAAACTAGAAAGTTTGATCTTGCTGCACTGAAGACTCTTCGTAAGAAAGCAACTCATTTGCTGATCAGAACAGGCTTATTTCACACAGTACTGTGTTCGGCAATGAAGGTGTTTGTTTTCTAAAACAAACTATGTTAGAAATGTGGTTAATCTACTAAATTGTACATCTTGTTAGATTACACAAACTAGGAAAGTTTGATCTTGCTGCACTGAAGACTCTTCATAAGAAAGCAACTCATTTGGAGATCAGAAAAGCCTTATTTCACACAGTACTGTGTTCGGCAATGAAGGGGTTTGCTTTCTAAACAAACTAAGTTAGAAATGTGGTTAATCTACTAAGTTGTACATCTTGTTAGATTACACAAACTAAGAAAGTTTGATCTTGCTGCACTGAAGACTCTTCGTAAGAAAGCAACTGATTTGGGGATCAGAACAGCCTTATTTCACACAGTACTGTGTTCGGCAATGAAGGTGTTTGTTTTCTAAACAAACTACGTTAGAAATGTGGTTAATCTACTATGTTGTACATCTTGTTAGATTACACAAACTAAGAAAGTTTGATCTTGCTGCACTGAAGACTCTTCGTAAGAAAGCAACTCATTTGGGGATCAGAACAGGCTTATTTCACACAGTACTGTGTTCGGCAATGAAGGGGTTTGTTTTCTAAACAAACTACGTTAGAAATGTGGTTAATCTACTAAATTGTACATCTTGTTAGATTACACAAACTAAGAAAGTTTGATCTTGCTGCACTGAAGACTCTTCGTAAGAAAGCAACTGATTTGGGGATCAGAACAAGCTTATTTCACACAGTACTGTGTTCGGCAATGAAGGCGTTTGTTTTCTAAACAAACTACGTTAGAAAATGTGTTAATCTACTAAATTGTACATCTTGTTAGATTACACAAACTAGGAAAGTTTGATCTTGCTGCACTGAAGACTCTTCGTAAGAAAGCAACTCATTTGGAGAACAGAACAGCCTTATTTCACACAGTACTGTGTTCGGCAATGAAGGTGTTTGTTTTCTAAACAAACTACGTTAGAAATGTGGTTAATCTACTAAATTGTACATCTTGTTAGATTACACAAACTAGGAAAGTTTGATCTTGCTGCACTGAAGACTCTTCGTAAGAAAGCAACTCATTTGGAGAACAGAATAGCCTTATTTCACACAGTACTGTGTTCGGCAATGAAGGTGTTTGTTTTCTAAACAAACTACGTTAGAAATGTGGTTAATCTACTAAATTGTACATCTTGTTAGATTACACAAACTAGGAAAGTTTGATCTTGCTGCACTGAAGACTCTTCGTAAGAAAGCAACTGATTTGGGGACCAGAACACGCTTATTTCACACAGTACTGTGTTCGGCAATGAAGGCGTTTGTTTTCTAAACAAACTACGTTAGAAATGTGGTTAATCTACTAAATTGTACATCTTGTTAGATTACACAAACTAGGAAAGTTTGATCTTGCTGCACTCAAGACTCTTCTCAAGAAAGCAACTGATTTGGGGAACAGAACAGCCTTATTTCACACAGTACTGTGTTCGGCAATGAAGGCGTTTGTTTTCTAAACAAACTATGTTAGAAATGTGGTTAATCTACTAAGTTGTACATCTTGTTAGATTACACAAACTAGGAAAGTTTGATCTTGCTGCACTGAAGACTCTTCGTAAGAAAGCAACTCATTTGTAGAACAGAACTAGCTTACTTCACACAGTACTGCATTTGCAATGAAGGTGTTTGTTTTCTAAACAAACTACGTTAGAAATGTGATTAATCTACTAAATTGTACATCTTGTTAGATTACACAAACTAGGAAAGTTTGATCTTGCTGCACTGAAGACTCTTCGTAAGAAAGCAACTCATTTGGGGAACCGAACAGACTAATTTCACACAGTACTGTGTTCGGCAATGAAGGCGTTTGTTTTCTAAACAAACTACGTTAGAAATGTGGTTAATCTACTAAGTTGTACATCTTGTTAGATTATACAAACTAGGAAAGTTTGATCTTGCTGCACTGAAGACTCTTCAGAAGAAAGCAACTCATTTTTGCGGAACAGAACAGCCTTATTTCACACAGTACTGTGTTCGCAATGAAGGTGTTTGTTTTCTAAAACAAACTACGTTAGAAATGTGGTTAATCTACTAAATTGTACATCTTGTTAGATTACACAAACTAGGAAAGTTTGATCTTGCTGCACTGAAGACTCTTCGTAAGAAAGCAACTCATTTGGTGGAATCAGAACAGGCTTATTTCACACAGTACTGTGTTCGGCAATGAAGGGGTTTGTTTTCTAAACAAACTATGTTAGAAATGTGGTTAATCTACTAAATTGTACATCTTGTTAGATTACACAAACTAGGAAAGTTTGATCTTGCTGCACTGAAGACTCTTCGTAAGAAAGCAACTCATTTGGGGAACAGAACAGCCTTATTTCACACAGTACTGTGTTCGCAATGAAGGTGTTTGTTTTCTAAACAAACTACGTTAGAAATGTGGTTAATCTACTAAATTGTACATCTTGTTAGATTACACAAACTAGGAAAGTTTGATCTTGCTGCACTAAAGACTCTTCGTAAGAAAGCAACTCATTTGGGTATCAGAACAGGCTTATTTCACACAGTACTGTGTTCGGCAATGAAGGGGTTTGTTTTCTAAACAAACTACGTTAGAAATGTGGTTAATCTACTAAATTGTACATCTTGTTAGATTACACAAACTAAGAAAGTTTGATCTTGCTGCACTGAAGACTCTTCGTAAGAAAGCAACTGATTTGGGGATCAGAACAAGCTTATTTCACACAGTACTGTGTTCGGCAATGAAGGGGTTTGTTTTCTAAACAACTACGTTAGAAATGTGGTTAATCTACTATGTTGTACATCTTGTTAGATTACACAAACTAGGAAAGTTTGATCTTGCTGCACTGAAGACTCTTCGTAAGAAAGCAACTCATTTGGGGATCAGAACAGGCTTATTTCACACAGTACTGTGTTCGGCAATGAAGGCGTTTGTTTTCTAAACAAACTACGTTAGAAATGTGGTTAATCTACTAAATTGTACATCTTGTTAGATTGCACAAACTAGGAAAGTTTGATCTTGCTGCACTGAAGACTCTTCGTAAGAAAGCAACTGATTTGGGGATCAGAACAGCCCTATTTCACACAGTACTGTGTTCGGCAATGAATGGGTTTGTTTTCTAAACAAACTACGTTAGAAATGTGGTTAATCTACTAAATTCTACATCTTGTTAGATTACACAAACTAGGAAAGTTTGATCTTGCTGCACTGAAGACTCTTCGTAAGAAACCAACTCATTTGGGGAACAGAACAGCCTTATTTCACACAGTACTGTGTTCGGCAATGAAGGGGTTTGTTTTCTAAACAAACTACTTTAGAAATGAAGGTAATCTATTAAATTGTACATCTTGTTAGATTACAAAAACTAGGAAAGTTTGATCTTGCTGCACTCAAGACTCTTTCTCAAGAAAGCAACTGATTTGGGGAACAGAACAGGCTTATTTCACACAGTACTGTGTTTGGCAATGAAGGCGTTTGTTTTCTAAACAAACTATGTTAGAAATGTGGTTAATCTACTAAATTGTACATCTTGTTAGATTACACAAACTAGGAAAGTTTGATCTTGCTGCACTGAAGACTCTTCGTAAGAAAGCAACTCATTTGGAGAACAGAATAGCCTTATTTCACACAGTACTGTGTTCGCAATGAAGGTGTTTGTTTTCTAAACAAACTACGTTAGAAATGTGGTTAATCTACTAAATTGTACATCTTGTTAGATTACACAAACTAAGAAAGTTTGATCTTGCTGCACTGAAGACTCTTCGTAAGAAAGCAACTGATTTGGGGATCAGAACAAGCTTATTTCACACAGTACTGTGTTCGCAATGAAGGTGTTTGTTTTCTAAACAAACTACGTTAGAAATGTGGTTAATCTACTAAATTGTACATCTTGTTAGATTACACAAACTAGGAAAGTTTGATCTTGCTGCACTGAAGACTCTTCGTAAGAAAGCAACTCATTTGGAGAACAGAACAGCCTTATTTCACAGTACTGTGTTTCGGCAATGAAGGTGTTTGTTTTCTAAACAAACTACGTTAGAAAATGAAGTTAATCTATTAAATTGTACATCTTGTTAGATTACAAAAACTAGGAAAGTTTGATCTTGCTGCACTGAAGACTCTTCGTAAGAAAGCAACTCATTTGGGGAACAGAACAGCCTTATTTCACACAGTACTGTGTTCGGCAATGAAGGCGTTTGTTTTCTAAACAAACTACGTTAGAAATGTAGTTAATCTACTAAATTGTACATCGTGTTAGATTACACAAACTAGGAAAGTTTGATCTTGCTGCACTGAAGAGTCTTCGTAAGAAAGCAACTCATTTGGGGAACAGAACAGCCTTATTTCACACAGTACTGTGTTCGGCAATGAATGGGTTTGTTTTCTAAACAAACTACTTTAGAAATGAAGTTAATCTATTAAATTGTACATCTTGTTAGATTACAAAAACTAGGAAAGTTTGATCTTGCTGCCCTCAAGACTCTTCTCAAGAAAGCAACTGATTTGGGAACAGAACAGCCTTATTTCACACAGTACTGTGTTCGGCAATGAAGGCGTTTGTTTTCTAAACAAACTATGTTAGAAATGTGGTTAATCTACTAAATTGTACATCTTGTTAGATTACACAAACTAGGAAAGTTTGATCTTGCTGCACTGAAGACTCTTCGTAAGAAAGCAACTCATTTGGAGAACAGAATAGCCTTATTTCACACAGTACTGTGTTCGGCAATGAAGGTGTTTGTTTTCAAAACATACTACGTTAGAAATGTGGTTAATCTACTAAATTCTACATCTTGTTAGATTACACAAACTAAGAAAGTTTGATCTTGCTGCACTGAAGACTCTTCTTAAGAAAGCAACTGATTTGGGGATCAGAACAAGCTTATTTCACACAGTACTGTGTTCGGCAATGAAGGCGTTTGTTTTCTAAACAAATTACGTTAGAAATGTGGTTAATCTACTAAATTGTACATCTTGTTAGATTACACAAACTAGGAAAGTTTGATCTTGCTGCACTGAAGACTCTTCGTAAGAAAGCAACTCATTTGGAGAACAGAATAGCCTTATTTCACACAGTACTGTGTTCGGCAATGAAGGTGTTTGTTTTCTAAACAAACTACGTTAGAAATGTGGTTAATCTACTAAATTGTACATCTTGTTAGATTACACAAACTAGGAAAGTTTGATCTTGCTGCACTGAAGACTCTTCGTAAGAAAGCAACTGATTTGGGGATCAGAATAGCCTTATTTCACACAGTACTGTGTTCGGCAATGAAGGCGTTTGTTTTCTAAACAAACTACGTTAGAAATGTGGTTAATCTACTAAATTGTACATCTTGTTAGATTACACAAACTAGGAAAGTTTGATCTTGCTGCACTGAAGACTCTTTCGTAAGAAAGCAACTCATTTGGGGAACAGAACAGCCTTATTTCACACAGTACTGTGTTCGGCAATGAAGGGGTTTGTTTTCTAAACAAACTACGTTAGAAATGTGGTTAATCTACTAAATTGTACATCTTGTTAGATTACAAAAACTAGGAAAGTTTGATCTTGCTGCACTGAAGACTCTCTCTCGTAAGAAAGCAACTGATTTGGGGAACAGAACAGCCTTATTTCACACAGTACTGTGTTCTAAATTGCAATGAAGGTGTTTGTTTTCTGAAAAACAAACTACGTTAGAAATGTGGTTAATCTACTAAATTGTACATCTTGTTAGATTACACAAACTAGGAAAGTTTGATCTTGCTGCACTGAAGACTCTTCGTAAGAAAGCAACTCATTTGGAGAACAGAATAGCCTTATTTCACACAGTACTGTGTTCGGCAATGAAGGTGTTTGTTTTCTAAACAAACTACGTTAGAAATGTGGTTAATCTACTAAATTGTACATCTTGTTAGATTACACAAACTAGGAAAGTTTGATCTTGCTGCACTGAAGACTCTTCGTAAGAAAGCAACTGATTTGGGGATCAGAACACGCTTATTTCACACAGTACTGTGTTCGGCAATGAAGGCGTTTGTTTTCTAAACAAACTACGTTAGAAATGTGGTTAATCTACTAAATTGTACATCTTGTTAGATTACACAAACTAGGAAAGTTTGATCTTGCTGCACTGAAGACTCTTCGTCAAGAAAGCAACTCATTTGGGGAACAGAACAGCCTTATTTCACACAGTACTGTGTTCGGCAATGAAGGTGTTTGTTTTCTAAACAAACTACGTTAGAAATGTGGTTAATCTACTAAATTGTACATCTTGTTAGATTACACAAACTAGGAAAGTTTGATCTTGCTGCACTGAAGACTCTTTTGTAAGAAAGCAACTCATTTGGGGAACAGAAATAGCTTATTTCACACAGTACTGTGTTCGGCAATGAAGGTGTTTGTTTTCTAAACAAACTACGTTAGAAATGTGGTTAATCTACTAAATTGTACATCTTGTTAGATTACACAAACTAGGAAAGTTTGATCTTGCTGCACTGAAGACTCTTCGTAAGAAAGCAACTGATTTGGGGAACAGAACACGCTTATTTCACACAGTACTGTGTTCGGCAATGAAGGTGTTTGTTTTCTAAACAAACTACGTTAGAAATGTGGTTAATCTACTAAATTGTACATCTTGTTAGATTACACAAACTAGGAAAGTTTGATCTTGCTGCACTGAAGACTCTTCTCAAGAAAGCAACTGATTTGGGGAACAGAACAGCCTTATTTCACACAGTACTGTGTTCGGCAATGAAGGTGTTTGTTTTCTAAACAAACTACGTTAGAAATGTGGTTAATCTACTAAATTGTACATCTTGTTAGATTACACAAACTAGGAAAGTTTGATCTTGCTGCACTGAAGACTCTTCGTAAGAAAGCAACTCATTTGGAGAACAGAATAGCCTTATTTCACACAGTACTGTGTTCGGCAATGAAGGTGTTTGTTTTCTAAACAAACTACGTTAGAAATGTGGTTAATCTACTAAATTGTACATCTTGTTAGATTACACAAACTAGGAAAGTTTGATCTTGCTGCACTGAAGACTCTTTGAGTAAGAAAGCAACTCATTTGGGGAACAGAACAAGCCTTATTTCACACAGTACTGTGTTAAGGCAATGAAGGTGTTTGTTTTCTAAACAAACTACGTTAGAAATGTGGTTAATCTACTAAATTGTACATCTTGTTAGATTACACAAACTAGGAAAGTTTGATCTTGCTGCACTGAAGACTCTTCTCAAGAAAGCAACTCATTTGGAGAACAGAATAGCCTTATTTCACACAGTACTGTGTTCGGCAATGAAGGTGTTTGTTTTCTAAACAAACTACGTTAGAAATGTGGTTAATCTACTAAATTGTACATCTTGTTAGATTACACAAACTAGGAAAGTTTGATCTTGCTGCACTGAAGACTCTTCGTAAGAAAGCAACTGATTTGGGGAACAGAACATAGCTTATTTCACACAGTACTGTGTTCGGCAATGAAGGTGTTTGTTTTCTAAACAAACTACGTTAGAAATGTGGTTAATCTACTAAATTGTACATCTTGTTAGATTACACAAACTAGGAAAGTTTGATCTTGCTGCACTGAAGACTCTTTCAAGAAAGCAACTGATTTGGAGAACAGAACAGCCTTATTTCACACAGTACTGTGTTCGGCAATGAAGGTGTTTGTTTTCTAAACAAACTATGTTAGAAATGTGGTTAATCTACTAAATTGTACATCTTGTTAGATTACACAAACTAGGAAAGTTTGATCTTGCTGCACTGAAGACTCTTCGTAAGAAAGCAACTCATTTTGGAGAACAGAATAGCCTTATTTCACACAGTACTGTGTTCGGCAATGAAGGTGTTTGTTTTCTAAACAAACTACGTTAGAAATGTGGTTAATCTACTAAATTGTACATCTTGTTAGATTACACAAACTAAGAAAGTTTGATCTTGCTGCACTGAAGACTCTTCGTAAGAAAGCAACTGATTTTGGGGATCAGAACAAGCTTATTTCACACAGTACTGTGTTCGGCAATGAAGGCGTTTGTTTTCTAAACAAATTACGTTAGAAATGTGGTTAATCTACTAAATTGTACATCTTGTTAGATTACACAAACTAGGAAAGTTTGATCTTGCTGCACTGAAGACTCTTCGTAAGAAAGCAACTCATTTGGAGAACAGAATAGCCTTATTTCACACAGTACTGTGTTCGGCAATGAAGGTGTTTGTTTTCTAAACAAACTACGTTAGAAATGTGGTTAATCTACTAAATTGTACATCTTGTTAGATTACACAAACTAGGAAAGTTTGATCTTGCTGCACTGAAGACTCTTCGTAAGAAAGCAACTGATTTTGGGGATCAGAACAGCTTATTTCACACAGTACTGTGTTCGGCAATGAAGGCGTTTGTTTTCTAAACAAACTACGTTAGAAATGTGGTTAATCTACTAAATTGTACATCTTGTTAGATTACACAAACTAGGAAAGTTTGATCTTGCTGCACTGAAGAGACTCTTCGTAAGAAAGCAACTCATTTGGGGAACAGAACAGCCTTATTTCACACAGTACTGTGTTCGGCAATGAAGGGGTTTGTTTTCTAAACAAACTACTTTAGAAATGAAGTTAATCTATTAAATTGTACATCTTGTTAGATTACAAAAACTAGGAAAGTTTGATCTTGCTGCCCTCAAGACTCTTCTCAAGAAAGCAACTCATTTGGGGAACAGAACAGCCTTATTTCACACAGTACTGTGTTCGGCAATGAAGGCGTTTGTTTTCTAAACAAACTATGTTAGAAATGTGGTTAATCTACTAAATTGTACATCTTGTTAGATTACACAAACTAGGAAAGTTTGATCTTGCTGCACTGAAGGCTCTTCGTAAGAAAGCAACTCATTTGGAGAACAGAATAGCCTTATTTCACACAGTACTGTGTTCGGCAATGAAGGTGTTTGTTTTCTAAACATACTACGTTAGAAATGTGGTTAATCTACTAAATTGTACATCTTGTTAGATTACACAAACTAAGAAAGTTTGATCTTGCTGCACTGAAGACTCTTCGTAAGAAAGAAAGCAACTGATTTGGGTATCAGAACAAGCTTATTTCACACAGTACTGTGTTCGGCAATGAAGGTGTTTGTTTTCTAAACAAATTACGTTAGAAATGTGGTTAATCTACTAAATTGTACATCTTGTTAGATTACACAAACTAGGAAAGTTTGATCTTCCTGCACTGAAGACTCTTCGTAAGAAAGCAACACATTTGCGGAACAGAACAGCCTTATTTCACACAGTACTGCGTTCGGCAATGAAGGTGTTTGTTTTCTAAAGAAACCACGTTAAAAATGTGGTTAATCTACTAAGTTGTACATCTTGTTAGATTACACAAACTAGGAAAGTTTGATCTTGCTGCACTGAAGACTCTTCGTAAGAAAGCAACTCATTTGGGGAACAGAACAGCCTTATTTCACACAGTACTGTGTTCGGCAATGAAGGGGTTTGTTTTCTAAACAAACTACGTTAGAAATGTGAAGTTAATCTACTAAATTGTACATCTTGTTAGATTACACAAACTAGGAAAGTTTGATCTTGCTGCACTGAAGACTCTTCTCAAGAAAGCAACTGATTTGGGGAACAGAACAGCCTTATTTCACACAGTACTGTGTTCGGCAATGAAGGCGTTTGTTTTCTAAACAAACTACGTTAGAAATGTGGTTAATCTACTAAATTGTACATCTTGTTAGATTACACAAACTAGGAAAGTTTGATCTTGCTGCACTGAAGACTCTTCTCAAGAAAGCAACTGATTTGGGGAACAGAACAGCCTTATTTCACACAGTACTGTGTTCGGCAATGAAAGGTGTTTGTTTTCTAAACAAACTATGTTAGAAATGTGGTTAATCTACTAAATTGTACATCTTGTTAGATTACACAAACTAGGAAAGTTTGATCTTGCTGCACTGAAGACTCTTCGTAAGAAAGCAACTCATTTGGAGAACAGAATAGCCTTATTTCACACAGTACTGTGTTCGGCAATGAAGGTGTTTGTTTTCTAAACAAACTACGTTAGAAATGTGGTTAATCTACTAAATTGTACATCTTGTTAGATTACACAAACTAAGAAAGTTTGATCTTGCTGCACTGAAGACTCTTCGTAAGAAAGCAACTGATTTGGAGAACAGAACAAGCTTATTTCACACAGTACTGTGTTCGGCAATGAAGGCGTTTGTTTTCTAAACAAACTACGTTAGAAATGTGGTTAATCTACTAAATTGTACATCTTGTTAGATTACACAAACTAGGAAAGTTTGATCTTGCTGCACTGAAGACTCTTCGTAAGAAAGCAACTGATTTGGGGATCAGAACACGCTTATTTCACACAGTACTGTGTTCGGCAATGAAGGTGTTTGTTTTCTAAACAAACTACGTTAGAAATGTGGTTAATCTACTAAATTGTACATCTTGTTAGATTACACAAACTAGGAAAGTTTGATCTTGCTGCACTGAAGACTCTTCGTAAGAAAGCAACTCATTTGGGGAACAGAACAGCCTTATTTCACACAGTACTGTGTTCGGCAATGAAGGGGTTTGTTTTCTAAACAAACTACGTTAGAAATGTGGTTAATCTACTAAATTGTACATCTTGTTAGATTACACAAACTAGGAAAGTTTGATCTTGCTGCACTCAAGACTCTTCTCAAGAAAGCAACTGATTTGGGGAACAGAACAGCCTTATTTCACACAGTACTGTGTTCGGCAATGAAGGTGTTTGTTTTCTAAACAAACTACGTTAGAAATGTGGTTAATCTACTAAATTGTACATCTTGTTAGATTACACAAACTAGGAAAGTTTGATCTTGCTGCACTGAAGACTCTTCGTAAGAAAGCAACTGATTTGGGGAACAGAACACGCTTATTTCACACAGTACTGTGTTCGGCAATGAAGGTGTTTGTTTTCTAAACAAACTACGTTAGAAATGTGGTTAATCTACTAAATTGTACATCTTGTTAGATTACACAAACTAGGAAAGTTTGATCTTGCTGCACTGAAGACTCTTCGTAAGAAAGCAACTCATTTGGGGAACAGAACAGCCTTATTTCACACAGTACTGTGTTCGGCAATGAAGGTGTTTGTTTTCTAAACAAACTACGTTAGAAATGTGGTTAATCTACTAAATTGTACATCTTGTTAGATTACACAAACTAGGAAAGTTTGATCTTGCTGCACTCAAGACTCTTCTCAAGAAAGCAACTGATTTGGGGAACAGAACAGCCTTATTTCACACAGTACTGTGTTCGGCAATGAAGGTGTTTGTTTTCTAAACAAACTACGTTAGAAATGTGGTTAATCTACTAAATTGTACATCTTGTTAGATTACACAAACTAGGAAAGTTTGATCTTGCTGCACTGAAGACTCTTCGTAAGAAAGCAACTGATTTGGGGAACAGAACACGCTTATTTCACACAGTACTGTGTTCGGCAATGAAGGTGTTTGTTTTCTAAACAAACTACGTTAGAAATGTGGTTAATCTACTAAATTGTACATCTTGTTAGATTACACAAACTAGGAAAGTTTGATCTTGCTGCACTGAAGACTCTTCGTAAGAAAGCAACTCATTTGGAGAACAGAACAGCCTTATTTCACAGTAGTACTGTGTTCGGCAATGAAGGTGTTTGTTTTCTAAACAAACTACGTTTAAATGTGGTTAATCTACTAAATTGTATATCTTGTTAGATTACACAAACTTGGAAAGTTTGATCTTGCTGCACTGAAGACTCTTCGTAAGAAAGCAACTCATTTGGAGAACAGAATCGCCTTATTTCACACAGTACTGTGTTCGGCAATGAAGGTGTTTGTTTTCTAAACAAACTACGTTAGAAATGTGGTTAATCTACTAAATTTGTACATCTTGTTAGATTACACAAACTAGGAAAGTTTGATGTTGCTGCACTGAAGACTCTTCGTAAGAAAGCAACTGATTTGGGGATCAGAACACGCTTATTTCACACAGTACTGTGTTCGGCAATGAAGGCGTTTGTTTTCTAAACAAAGTACGTTAGAAATGTGGTTAATCTACTAAGTTGTACACCTTGTTAGATTACACAAACTAGGAAAGTTTGATCTTGCTGCACTCAAGACTCTTCTCAAGAAAGCAACTGATTTGGGGAACAGAACAGCCTTATTTCACACAGTACTGTGTTCGGCAATGAAGGTGTTTGTTTTCTAAACAAACTACGTTAGAAATGTGGTTAATCTACTAAATTGTACATCTTGTTAGATTACACAAAATAGGAAAGTTTGATCTTGCTGCACTGAAGACTCTTCGTAAGAAAGCAACTCATTTGGAGAACAGAATAGCCTTATTTCACACAGTACTGTGTTCGGCAATGAAGGTGTTTGTTTTCTAAACAAACTACGTTACAAATGTGGTTAATCTACTAAATTGTATATCTTGTTAGATTACACAAACTAAGAAAGTTTGATCTTGCTGCACTGAAGACTCTTCGTAAGAAAGCAACTGATTTGGGAACAGAACAGCTTATTTCACACAGTACTGTGTTCGGCAATGAAGGCGTTTGTTTTCTAAACAAATTACGTTAGAAATGTGGTTAATCTACTAAGTTGTACATCTTGTTAGATTACACAAACTAGGAAAGTTTGATCTTGCTGCACTGAAGACTCTTCGTAAGAAAGCAACTCATTTGGAGAACAGAATAGCCTTATTTCACACAGTACTGTGTTCGGCAATGAAGGTGTTTGTTTTCTAAACAAACTACGTTAGAAATGTGGTTAATCTACTAAATTGTACATCTTGTTAGATTACACAAACTAGGAAAGTTTGATCTTGCTGCACTGAAGACTCTTTCGTAAGAAAGCAACTGATTTGGGGATCAGAACAGCTTATTTCACACAGTACTGTGTTCGGCAATGAAGGCGTTTGTTTTCTAAACAAACTACGTTAGAAATGTGGTTAATCTACTAAATTGTACATCTTGTTAGATTACACAAACTAGGAAAGTTTGATCTTGCTGCTGCACTGAAGACTCTTCGTAAGAAAGCAACTCATTTGGGGAACAGAACAGCCTTATTTCACACAGTACTGTGTTCGGCAATGAAGGTGTTTGTTTTCTAAACAAACTACGTTAGAAATGTGGTTAATCTACTAAATTGTACATCTTGTTAGATTACACAAACTAGGAAAGTTTGATCTTGCTGCACTGAAGACTCTTCGTAAGAAAGCAACTGATTTGGGGATCAGAACACGCTTATTTCACACAGTACTGTGTTCGGCAATGAAGGCGTTTGTTTTCTAAACAAACTACGTTAGAAATGTGGTTAATCTACTAAATTGTACATCTTGTTAGATTACACAAACTAGGAAAGTTTGATCTTGCTGCACTGAAGACTCTTCGTAAGAAAGCAACTCATTTTGGGGAACAGAAACAGCCTTATTTCACACAGTACTGTGTTCGGCAATGAAGGGGTTTGTTTTCTAAACAAACTACGTTAGAAATGTGGTTAATCTACTAAATTTTGTACATCTTGTTAGATTACACAAACTAGGAAAGTTTGATCTTGCTGCACTCAAGACTCTTCTCAAGAAAGCAACTGATTTGGGGAACAGAACAGCCTTATTTCACACAGTACTGTGTTCGGCAATGAAGGCGTTTGTTTTCTAAACAAACTACGTTAGAAATGTGGTTAATCTACTAAATTGTACATCTTGTTAGATTACACAAACTAGGAAAGTTTGATCTTGCTGCACTGAAGACTCTTCTCAAGAAAGCAACTGATTTTGGGGAACAGAACAGCCTTATTTCACACAGTACTGTGTTCGGCAATGAAGGTGTTTGTTTTCTAAACAAACTACGTTAGAAATGTGGTTAATCTACTAAATTGTACATCTTGTTAGATTACACAAACTAGGAAAGTTTGATCTTGCTGCACTGAAGACTCTTCGTAAGAAAGCAACTCATTTGGAGAACAGAATAGCCTTATTTCACACAGTACTGTGTTCGGCAATGAAGGTGTTTGTTTTTTAAACAAACTACGTTAGAAATGTGGTTAATCTACTAAATTGTACATCTTGTTAGATTACACAAACTAAGAAAGTTTGATCTTGCTGCACTGAAGACTCTTCGTAAGAAAGCAACTGATTTGGGAATCAGAACAAGCTTATTTCACACAGTACTGTGTTCGGCAATGAAGGCGTTTGTTTTCTAAACAAACTACGTTAGAAATGTGGTTAATCTACTAAATTGTACATCTTGTTAGATTACACAAACTAGGAAAGTTTGATCTTGCTGCACTGAAGACTCTTCGTAAGAAAGCAACTCATTTGGAGAACAGAATAGCCTTATTTCACACAGTACTGTGTTCGGCAATGAAGGTGTTTGTTTTCTAAACAAACTACGTTAGAAATGTGGTTAATCTACTAAATTGTATATCTTGTTAGATTACACAAACTAGGAAAGTTTGATCTTGCTGCACTGAAGACTCTTCGTAAGAAAGCAACTGATTTGGGGATCAGAACACGCTTATTTCACACAGTACTGTGTTCGGCAATGAAGGCGTTTGTTTTCTAAACAACCTACGTTAGAAATGTGGTTAATCTACTAAATTGTACATCTTGTTAGATTACACAAACTAGGAAAGTTTGATCTTGCTGCACTGAAGACTCTTCGTAAGAAAGCAACTCATTTGGGGAACAGAACAGCCTTATTTCACACAGTACTGTGTTCGGCAATGAAAGGTGTTTGTTTTCTAAACAAACTACGTTAGAAATGTGGTTAATCTACTAAATTGTACATCTTGTTAGATTACACAAACTAGGAAAGTTTGATCTTGCTGCACTCAAGACTCTTCTCAAGAAAGCAACTGATTTTGGGGAACAGAACAGCCTTATTTCACACAGTACTGTGTTCGGCAATGAAGGTGTTTGTTTTCTAAACAAACTATGTTAGAAATGTGGTTAATCTACTAAATTGTACATCTTGTTAGATTACACAAACTAGGAAAGTTTGATCTTGCTGCACTGAAGACTCTTCGTAAGAAAGCAACTCATTTGGAGAACAGAATAGCCTTATTTCACACAGTACTGTGTTCGGCAATGAAGGTGTTTGTTTTCTAAACAAACTACGTTAGAAATGTGGTTAATCTACTAAATTCTACATCTTGTTAGATTACACAAACTAAGAAAGTTTGATCTTGCTGCACTGAAGACTCTTCGTAAGAAAGCAATTGATTTGGGGATCAGAACAAGCTTATTTCACACAGTACTGTGTTCGGCAATGAAGGTGTTTGTTTTCTAAACAAACTACGTTAGAAATGTGGTTAATCTACTAAATTGTACATCTTGTTAGATTACACAAACTAGGAAAGTTTGATCTTGCTGCACTGAAGACTCTTCGTAAGAAAGCAACTGATTTGGGGAACAGAACACGCTTATTTCACACAGTACTGTGTTCGGCAATGAAGGTGTTTGTTTTCTAAACAAACTACGTTAGAAATGTGGTTAATCTACTAAATTGTACATCTTGTTAGATTACACAAACTAGGAAAGTTTGATCTTGCTGCACTGAAGACTCTTCGTAAGAAAGCAACTCATTTGGGGAACAGAACAGCCTTATTTCACACAGTACTGTGTTCGGCAATGAAGGTGTTTGTTTTCTAAACAAACTACGTTAGAAATGTGGTTAATCTACTAAATTGTACATCTTGTTAGATTACAAAAACTAGGAAAGTTTGATCTTGCTGCACTGAAGACTCTTTCGTAAGAAAGCAACTGATTTGGGGAACAGAACAGCCTTATTTCACACAGTACTGTGTTCGGCAATGAAGGTGTTTGTTTTTTAAACAAACTACGTTAGAAATGTGGTTAATCTACTAAATTGTACATCTTGTTAGATTACACAAACTAGGAAAGTTTGATCTTGCTGCACTGAAGACTCTTCGTAAGAAAGCAACTGATTTGGGGATCAGAACACGCTTATTTCACACAGTACTGTGTTCGGCAATGAAGGTGTTTGTTTTCTAAAACAAACTACGTTAGAAATGTGGTTAATCTACTAAATTGTACATCTTGTTAGATTACACAAACTAGGAAAGTTTGATCTTGCTGCACTGAAGACTCTTCGTAAGAAAGCAACTCATTTGGAGAACAGAATAGCCTTATTTCACACAGTACTGTGTTCGGCAATGAAGGTGTTTGTTTTCTAAACAAACTACGTTAGAAATGTGGTTAATCTACTAAATTGTACATCTTGTTAGATTACACAAACTAGGAAAGTTTGATCTTGCTGCACTGAAGACTCTTCGTAAGAAAGCAACTGATTTGGGGAACAGAACACGCTTATTTCACACAGTACTGTGTTCGGCAATGAAGGTGTTTGTTTTCTAAACAAACTACGTTAGAAATGTGGTTAATCTACTAAATTGTACATCTTGTTAGATTACACAAACTAGGAAAGTTTGATCTTGCTGCACTGAAGACTCTTCGTAAGAAAGCAACTCATTTGGAGAACAGAATAGCCTTATTTCACAGTACTGTGTTCGGCAATGAAGGTGTTTGTTTTCTAAACAAACTACGTTAGAAATGTGGTTAATCTACTAAATTGTACATCTTGTTAGATTACACAAACTAGGAAGGTTTGATCTTGCTGCACTGAAGACTCTTCGTAAGAAAGCAACTCATTTGGAGAACAGAACAGCCTTATTTCACACAGTACTGTGTTCGGCAATGAAGGTGTTTGTTTTCTAAACAAACTACGTTAGAAATGTGGTTAATCTACTAAGTTGTACATCTTGTTAGATTACACAAACTAGGAAAGTTTGATCTTGCTGCACTGAAGACTCTTCGTAAGAAAGCAACTGATTTGGGGATCAGAACACGCTTATTTCACACCGTACTGTGTTCGGCAATGAAGGCGTTTGTTTTCTAAACAAACTACGTTAGAAATGTGGTTAATCTACTAAATTGTACATCTTGTTAGATTACACAAACTAGGAAAGTTTGATCTTGCTGCACTGAAGAGTCTTCGTAAGAAACCAACTCATTTGGGGAACAGAACAGCCTTATTTCACACAGTACTGTGTTCGGCAATGAAGGTGTTTGTTTTCTAAACAAACTACGTTAGAAATGTGGTTAATCTACGAAATTGTACATCTTGTTAGATTACAAAACTAGGAAAGTTTGATCTTGCTGCACTGAAGACTCTTCTCAAGAAAGCAACTGATTTGGGAACAGAACAGCCTTATTTCACACAGTACTGTGTTCGGCAATGAAGGTGTTTGTTTTCTAAACAAACTACGTTAGAAATGTGGTTAATCTACTAAATTGTACATCTTGTTAGATTACACAAACTAGGAAAGTTTGATCTTGCTGCACTGAAGACTCTTTGTAAGAAAGCAACTGATTTGGGAACAGAACAGCCTTATTTCACACAGTACTGTGTTCGGCAATGAAGGTGTTTGTTTTCTAAACAAACTACGTTAGAAATGTGGTTAATCTACTAAATTGTACATCTTGTTAGATTACACAAACTAAGAAAGTTTGATCTTGCTGCACTGAAGACTCTTCGTAAGAAAGCAACTGATTTGGGGAACAGAACAAGCTTATTTCACACAGTACTGTGTTCGGCAATGAAGGTGTTTGTTTTTTAAACAAACTACGTTAGAAATGTGGTTAATCTACTAAATTGTACATCTTGTTAGATTACACAAACTAGGAAAGTTTGATCTTGCTGCACTGAAGACTCTTCGTAAGAAAGCAACTCATTTGGAGAACAGAATAGCCTTATTTCACACAGTACTGTGTTCGGCAATGAAGGTGTTTGTTTTCTAAACAAACTACGTTAGAAATGTGGTTAATCTACTAAGTTGTACATCTTGTTAGATTACACAAACTAGGAAAGTTTGATCTTGCTGCACTGAAGACTCTTCGTAAGAAAGCAACTGATTTGGGGATCAGAACAAGCTTATTTCACACAGTACTGTGTTCGGCAATGAAGGCGTTTGTTTTCTAAACAAACTACGTTAGAAATGTGGTTAATCTACTAAATTGTACATCTTGTTAGATTACACAAACTAGGAAAGTTTGATCTTGCTGCACTGAAGACTCTTTGTAAGAAAGCAACTCATTTGGAGAACAGAATAGCCTTATTTCACACAGTACTGTGTTCGGCAATGAAGGTGTTTGTTTTCTAAACAAACTACGTTAGAAATGTGGTTAATCTACTAAATTGTACATCTTGTTAGATTACACAAACTAGGAAAGTTTGATCTTGCTGCACTGAAGACTCTTCGTAAGAAAGCAACTCATTTGGAGAACAGAATAGCCTTATTTCACACAGTACTGTGTTCGGCAATGAAGGTGTTTGTTTTCTAAACAAACTACGTTAGAAATGTGGTTAATCTACTAAATTGTACATCTTGTTAGATTACACAAACTAGGAAAGTTTGATCTTGCTGCACTGAAGACTCTTCTCAAGAAAGCAACTGATTTGGGGAACAGAACAGCCTTATTTCACACAGTACTGTGTTCGGCAATGAAGGTGTTTGTTTTCTAAACAAACTACGTTAGAAATGTGGTTAATCTACTAAATTGTACATCTTGTTAGATTACACAAACTAGGAAAGTTTGATCTTGCTGCACTGAAGACTCTTCGTAAGAAAGCAACTGATTTGGGGATCAGAACACGCTTATTTCACACAGTACTGTGTTCGGCAATGAAGGTGTTTGTTTTCTAAACAAACTACGTTAGAAATGTGGTTAATCTACTAAATTGTACATCTTGTTAGATTACACAAACTAGGAAAGTTTGATCTTGCTGCCCTCAAGACTCTTCTCAAGAAAGCAACTGATTTGGGAACAGAACAGCCTTATTTCACACAGTACTGTGTTTGGCAATGAAGGCGTTTGTTTTCTAAACAAACTATGTTAGAAATGTGGTTAATCTACTAAATTGTACATCTTGTTAGATTACACAAACTAGGAAAGTTTGATCTTGCTGCACTGAAGACTCTTCGTAAGGAAAAGCAACTCATTTGGAGAACAGAATAGCCTTATTTCACACAGTACTGTGTTCGGCAATGAAGGTGTTTGTTTTCTAAAACAACTACGTTAGAAATGTGGTTAATCTACTAAATTGTACATCTTGTTAGATTACACAAACTAAGAAAGTTTGATCTTGCTGCACTGAAGACTCTTCGTAAGAAAGCAACTGATTTGGGGATCAGAACAAGCTTATTTCACACAGTACTGTGTTCGGCAATGAAGGCGTTTGTTTTCTAAACAAATTACGTTAGAAATGTGGTTAATCTACTAAGTTGTACATCTTGTTAGATTACACAAACTAGGAAAGTTTGATCTTGCTGCACTGAAGACTCTTCGTAAGAAAGCAACTCATTTGGAGAACAGAATACCCTTATTTCACACAGTACTGTGTTCGGCAATGAAGGTGTTTGTTTTCTAAACAAACTACGTTAGAAATGTGGTTAATCTACTAAATTGTACATCTTGTTAGATTACACAAACTAGGAAAGTTTGATCTTGCTGCACTGAAGACTCTTCGTAAGAAAGCAACTGATTTGGGGATCAGAACACGCTTATTTCACAGAGTACTGTGTTCGGCAATGAAGGGGTTTCTTTTCTAAACAAACTATGTTAGAAACGTGGTTAATCTACTAAGTTGTACATCTTGTTAGATTACACAAACTAGGAAAGTTTGATCTTGCTGCACTGAAGACTCTTCGTAAGAAAAGCAACTCATTTGGGGAACAGAACAGCCTTATTTCACACAGTACTGTGTTCGGCAATGAAGGTGTTTGTTTTCTAAACAAACTACGTTAGAAATGTGGTTAATCTACTAAATTGTACATCTTGTTAGATTACACAAACTAGGAAAGTTTGATCTTGCTGCACTGAAGACTCTTCGTAAGAAAGCAACTGATTTTGGGAACAGAACAGCCTTATTTCACACAGTACTGTGTTCGGCAATGAAGGTGTTTGTTTTCTAAACAAACTACGTTAGAAATGTGGTTAATCTACTAAATTGTACATCTTGTTAGATTACACAAACTAGGAAAGTTTGATCTTGCTGCACTGAAGACTCTTCGTAAGAAAGCAACTCATTTGGGGAACAGAACAGCCTTATTTCACACAGTACTGTGTTCGCAATGAAGGGGTTTGTTTTCTAAACAAACTACGTTAGAAATGTGGTTAATCTACTAAATTGTACATCTTGTTAGATTACACAAACTAGGAAAGTTTGATCTTGCTGCACTCAAGACTCTTTCTCAAGAAAGCAACTGATTTGGGGAACAGAACAGCCTTATTTCACACAGTACTGTGTTTGGCAATGAAGGCGTTTGTTTTCTAAACAAACTACGTTAGAAATGTGGTTAATCTACTAAATTGTACATCTTGTTAGATTACACAAACTAGGAAAGTTTGATCTTGCTGCACTGAAGACTCTTCTCAAGAAAGCAACTGATTTGGGGAACAGAACAGCCTTATTTCACACAGTACTGTGTTTGAATGAAGGTGTTTGTTTTCTAAACAAACTACGTTAGAAATGTGGTTAATCTACTAAATTGTACATCTTGTTAGATTACACAAACTAGGAAAGTTTGATCTTGCTGCACTGAAGACTCTTCGTAAGAAAGCAACTCATTTGGAGAACAGAATAGCCTTATTTCACACAGTACTGTGTTCGGCAATGAAGGTGTTTGTTTTCTAAACAACTACGTTAGAAATGTGGTTAATCTACTAAATTCTACATCTTGTTAGATTACACAAACTAAGAAAGTTTGATCTTGCTGCACTGAAGACTCTTCGTAAGAAAGCAACTGATTTGGGGATCAGAACAAGCTTATTTCACACAGTACTGTGTTCGGCAATGAAGGTTTGTTTGTTTTCTAAACAAACTACGTTAGAAATGTGGTTAATCTACTAAATTGTACATCTTGTTAGATTACACAAACTAGGAAAGTTTGATCTTGCTGCACTGAAGACTCTTCGTAAGAAAGCAACTCATTTGGAGAACAGAATAGCCTTATTTCACACAGTACTGTGTTCGGCAATGAAGGTGTTTGTTTTCTAAACAAACTACGTTAGAAATGTGGTTAATCTACTAAATTGTACATCTTGTTAGATTACACAAACTAGGAAAGTTTGATCTTGCTGCACTGAAGACTCTTCGTAAGAAAGCAACTCATTTGGGGAACAGAACACGCTTATTTCACACAGTACTGTGTTCGGCAATGAAGGTGTTTGTTTTCTAAACAAACTACGTTAGAAATGTGGTTAATCTACTAAATTGTACATCTTGTTAGATTACACAAACTAGGAAAGTTTGATCTTGCTGCACTGAAGACTCTTCGTAAGAAAGCAACTCATTTAGAGAACAGAATCGCCTTATTTCACATAGTACTGTGTTCGGCAATGAAGGTGTTTGTTTTCTAAACAAACTAGGTTAGAAATGTGGTTAATCTACTAAATTGTACATCTCTTTAGATTACACAAATTAGGAAAGTTTGATCTTGCTGCACTGAAGACTCTTCGTAAGAAAGCAACTGATTTGGGGATCAGAACACGCTTATTTCACACAGTACTGTGTTCGGCAATGAAGGTGTTTGTTTTCTAAACAAACTACGTTAGAAATGTGGTTAATCTACTAAATTGTACATCTTGTTAGATTACACAAACTAGGAAAGTTTGATCTTGCTGCACTGAAGACTCTTCGTAAGAAAGCAACTCATTTGGGGAACAGAACAGCCTTATTTCACACAGTACTGTGTTCGGCAATGAATGGTGTTTGTTTTCTAAACAAACTACTTTAGAAATGTGGTTAATCTACTAAATTGTACATCTTGTTAGATTACACAAACTAGGAAAGTTTGATCTTGCTGCACTCAAGACTCTTTCAAGAAAGCAACTGATTTGGGGAACAGAACAGCCTTATTTCACACAGTACTGTGTTCGGCAATGAAGGTGTTTGTTTTCTAAACAAACTACGTTAGAAATGTGGTTAATCTACTAAATTGTACATCTTGTTAGATTACACAAACTAGGAAAGTTTGATCTTGCTGCACTGAAGACTCTTTCTCAAGAAAGCAACTGATTTGGGGAACAGAATAGCCTTATTTCACACAGTACTGTGTTCGGCAATGAAGGTGTTTGTTTTCTAAACAAACTACGTTAGAAATGTGGTTAATCTACTAAATTGTACATCTTGTTAGATTACACAAACTAAGAAAGTTTGATCTTGCTGCACTGAAGACTCTTCGTAAGAAAGCAACTGATTTGGGGATCAGAACAAGCTTATTTCACACAGTACTGTGTTCGGCAATGAAGGTGTTTGTTTTCTAAACAAACTACGTTAGAAATGTGGTTAATCTACTAAATTGTACATCTTGTTAGATTACACAAACTAGGAAAGTTTGATCTTGCTGCACTGAAGACTCTTCGTAAGAAAGCAACTCATTTGGAGAACAGAATAGCCTTATTTCACACAGTACTGTGTTCGGCAATGAAGGTGTTTGTTTTCTAAACAAACTACGTTAGAAATGTGGTTAATCTACTAAATTGTACATCTTGTTAGATTACACAAACTAGGAAAGTTTGATCTTGCTGCACTGAAGACTCTTCGTAAGAAAGCAACTGATTTGGGGATCAGAACAGCTTATTTCACACAGTACTGTGTTCGGCAATGAAGGCGTTTGTTTTCTAAACAAACTACGTTAGAAATGTGGTTAATCTACTAAATTGTACATCTTGTTAGATTACACAAACTAGGAAAGTTTGATCTTGCTGCACTGAAGACTCTTCGTAAGAAAGCAACTGATTTTGGGGAACAGAACAGCCTTATTTCACACAGTACTGTGTTCGGCAATGAAGGTGTTTGTTTTCTAAACAAACTACGTTAGAAATGTGGTTAATCTACTAAATTGTACATCTTGTTAGATTACACAAACTAGGAAAGTTTGATCTTGCTGCACTGAAGACTCTTCGTAAGAAAGCAACTCATTTGGAGAATAACAGAATAGCCTTATTTCACACAGTACTGTGTTCGGCAATGAAGGTGTTTGTTTTCTAAACAAACTACGTTAGAAATGTGGTTAATCTACTAAATTGTACATCTTGTTAGATTACACAAACTAGAAAGTTTGATCTTGCTGCACTGAAGACTCTTCGTAAGAAAGCAACTGATTTGGGGATCAGAACAAGCTTATTTCACACAGTACTGTGTTCGGCAATGAAGGTGTTTGTTTTCTAAACAAATTACGTTAGAAATGTGGTTAATCTACTAAGTTGTACATCTTGTTAGATTACACAAACTAGGAAAGTTTGATCTTGCTGCACTGAAGACTCTTCGTAAGAAAGCAACTGATTTGGGGATCAGAATAGCGCTTATTTCACACAGTACTGTGTTCGGCAATGAAGGCGTTTGTTTTCTAAACAAACTACGTTAGAAATGTGGTTAATCTACTAAATTGTACATCTTGTTAGATTACACAAACTAGGAAAGTTTGATCTTGCTGCACTGAAGAGTCTTCGTAAGAAAGCAACTCATTTGGGGAACAGAACAGCCTTATTTCACACAGTACTGTGTTCGGCAATGAATGGGTTTGTTTTCTAAACAAACTACTTTAGAAATGTGGTTAATCTACTAAATTGTACATCTTGTTAGATTACAAAAACTAGGAAAGTTTGATCTTGCTGCCCTCAAGACTCTTCTCAAGAAAGCAACTGATTTCGGGAACAGAACAGCCTTATTTCACACAGTACTGTGTTCGGCAATGAAGGTGTTTGTTTTCTAAACAAACTACGTTAGAAATGTGGTTAATCTACTAAATTCTACATCTTGTTAGATTACACAAAGTAAGAAAGTTTGATCTTGCTGCACTGAAGACTCTTCGTAAGAAGGCAACTGATTTGGGGATCAGAACAATCTTATTTCACACAGTACTGTTTTCGGCAATGAAGGCGTTTGTTTTCCAAACAAATTACGTTAGAAATGTGGTTAATCTACTAAGTTGTACATCTTGTTAGATTACACAAACTAGGAAAGTTTGATCTTGCTGCACTGAAGACTCTTCGTAAGAAAGCAACTCATTTGGAGAACAGAACAGCCTTATTTCACACAGTACTGTGTTCGCAATGAAGGTGTTTGTTTTCTAAACAAACTACGTTACAAATGTGGTTAATCTACTAAATTGTACATCTTGTTAGATTACACAAACTAGGAAAGTTTGATCTTGCTGCACTGAAGACTCTTCGTAAGAAAGCAACTCATTTGGAGAACAGAATAGCCTTATTTCACACAGTACTGTGTTCGGCAATGAAGGTGTTGGTTTTCTAAACAAACTACGTTAGAAATGTGGTTAATCTACTAAATTGTACATCTTGTTAGATTACACAAACTAGAAAGTTTGATCTTGCTGCACTGAAGACTCTTCGTAAGAAAGCAACTGATTTGGGGATCAGAACAAGCCTTATTTCACACAGTACTGTGTTCAGCAATGAAGGCGTTTGTTTTCTAAACAAATTACGTTAGAAATGTGGTTAATCTACTAAATTGTACATCTTGTTAGATTACACAAACTAGGAAAGTTTGATCTTGCTGCACTGAAGACTCTTCGTAAGAAAGCAACTGATTTGGGGATCAGAACAGCTTATTTCACACAGTACTGTGTTCGGCAATGAAGGCGTTTGTTTTCTAAACAAACTACGTTACAAATGTGGTTAATCTACTAAATTGTATATCTTGTTAGATTACACAAACTAGGAAAGTTTGATCTTGCTGCACTGAAGACTCTTCGTAAGAAAGCAACTCATTTGGAGAACAGAATAGCCTTATTTCACACAGTACTGTGTTCGGCAATGAAGGTGTTTGTTTTCTAAACAAACTACGTTAGAAATGTGGTTAATCTACTAAATTGTACATCTTGTTAGATTACACAAACTAGGAAAGTTTGATCTTGCTGCACTGAAGACTCTTCGTAAGAAAGCAACTCATTTGGAGAACAGAATAGCCTTATTTCACACAGTACTGTGTTCGGCAATGAAGGTGTTTGTTTTCTAAACAAACTACCTTAGAAATGTGCTTAATCTACTAAATTCTACATCTTGTTAGATTACACAAACTAGGAAAGTTTGATCTTGCTGCACTGAAGACTCTTCGTCAAGAAAGCAACTCATTTGGGGAACAGAACAGCCTTATTTCACACAGTACTGTGTTCGGCAATGAAGGGGTTTGTTTTCTAAACAAACTACTTTAGAAATGAAGTTAATCTACTAAATTGTACATCTTGTTAGATTACACAAACTAGGAAAGTTTGATCTTGCTGCCCTCAAGACTCTTTTCAAGAAAGCAACTGATTTCGGGAACAGAACAGCCTTATTTCACACAGTACTGTGTTCGGCAATGAAGGCGTTTGTTTTCTAAACAAACTATGTTAGAAATGTGGTTAATCTACTAAATTGTACATCTTGTTAGATTACACAAACTAGGAAAGTTTGATCTTGCTGCACTGAAGACTCTTCGTAAGAAAGCAACTCATTTGGAGAACAGAATAGCCTTATTTCACACAGTACTGTGTTCGGCAATGAAGGTGTTTGTTTTCTAAACATACTACGTTAGAAATGTGGTTAATCTACTAAATTCTACATCTTGTTAGATTACACAAACTAAGAAAGTTTGATCTTGCTGCACTGAAGACTCTTCGTAAGAAAGCAACTGATTTGGGTATCAGAACAAGCTTATTTCACACAGTACTGTGTTCGGCAATGAAGGAGTTTGTTTTCTAAACAAACTACGTTACAAATGTGGTTAATCTACTAAGTTGTACATCTTGTTAGATTACACAAACTAGGAAAGTTTGATCTTGCTGCACTGAAGACTCTTCGTAAGAAAGCAACTCATTTGGAGAACAGAATAGCCTTATTTCACACAGTACTGTGTTCGGCAATGAAGGTGTTTGTTTTCTAAACAAACTACGTTAGAAATGTGGTTAATCTACTAAATTCTACATCTTGTTAGATTACACAAACTAGGAAAGTTTGATCTTGCTGCACTGAAGACTCTTCGTAAGAAAGCAACTGATTTGGGGATCAGAACACGCTTATTTCACACAGTACTGTGTTCGGCAATGAAGACGTTTGTTTTCTAAACAAACTACGTTACAAATGTGGTTAATCTACTAAGTTGTACATCTTGTTAGATTACACAAACTAGGAAAGTTTGATCTTGCTGCACTGAAGAGTCTTCGTAAGAAACCAACTCATTTGGGGAACAGAACAGCCTTATTTCACACAGTACTGTGTTCGGCAATGAAGGGGTTTGTTTTCTAAACAAACTACTTTAGAAATGAAGTTAATCTATTAAATTGTACATCTTGTTAGATTACAAAAACTAGGAAAGTTTGATCTTGCTGCCCTCAAGACTCTTCTCAAGAAAGCAACTGATTTGGGAACAGAACAGCATTATTTCACACAGTACTGTGTTCGGCAATGAAGGCGTTTGTTTTCTAAACAAACTATGTTAGAAATGTGGTTAATCTACTAAATTGTACATCTTGTTAGATTACACAAACTAGGAAAGTTTGATCTTGCTGCACTGAAGACTCTTCGTCAAGAAAGCAACTCATTTGGAGAACAGAATAGCCTTATTTCACAATACAGTACTGTGTTCGGCAATGAAGGTGTTTGTTTTCTAAACAAACTACGTTAGAAATGTGGTTAATCTACTAAATTCTACATCTTGTTAGATTACACAAACTAAGAAAGTTTGATCTTGCTGCACTGAAGACTCTTCGTAAGAAAGCAACTGATTTGGGTATCAGAACAAGCTTATTTCACACAGTACTGTGTTCGGCAATGAAGGCGTTTGTTTTCTAAACAAATTACGTTAGAAATGTGGTTAATCTACTAAATTGTACATCTTGTTAGATTACACAAACTAGGAAAGTTTGATCTTGCTGCACTGAAGACTCTTCGTAAGAAAGCAACTGATTTGGGGATCAGAACACGCTTATTTCACACAGTACTGTGTTCGGCAATGAAGGCGTTTGTTTTCTAAACAAACTACGTTACAAATGTGGTTAATCTACTAAGTTGTACATCTTGTTAGATTACACAAACTAGGAACGTTTGATCTTGCTGCACTGAAGAGTCTTCGTAAGAAACCAACTCATTTGGGGATCAGAAGACACTTATTTCACACCGTACTGTTTTCGGCAATGAAGGCGTTTGTTTTCTAAACAAACTACGTTACAAATGTGGTTAATCTACTAAATTGTATATCTTGTTAGATTACACAAACTAGGAAAGTTTGATCTTGCTGCACTGAAGAGTCTTCGTAAGAAATCACCTCATTTGGGGAACAGAACAGCCTTATTTCACACAGTACTGGGTTTGGCAATGAATGGGTTTGTTTTCTAAACAAACTACTTTAGAAATGAAGTTAGTCTATTAAGTTTTACATCTTGTTAGATTACAAAACTAGGAAAGTTTGATCTTGCTGCACTGAAGACTCTTCTCAAGAAAGCAACTGATTTGGAGAACAGAACAGCCTTATTTCACACAGTACTGTGTTCGGCAATGAAGGTGTTTGTTTTCTAAACAAACTACGTTAGAAATGTGGTTAATCTACTAAATTGTACATCTTGTTAGATTACACAAACTAAGAAAGTTTGACCTTGCTGCACTGAAGACTCTTCGTAAGAAAGCAACTGATTTGGGGATCAGAACACGCTTATTTCACACAGTACTGTGTTCGGCAATGAAGGCGTTTGTTTTCTAAACAAATTACGTTAGAAATGTGGTTAATCTACTAAATTGTACATCTTGTTAGATTACACAAACTAGGAAAGTTTGATCTTGCTGCACTGAAGACTCTTCGTAAGAAAGCAACTCATTTGTAGAACAGAAGTAGCTTACTTCACACAGTACTGTGTTCGGCAATGAAGGTGTTTGTTTTCTAAACAAACTACGTTAGAAATGTGGTTAATCTACGAAATTCTACATCTTGTTAGATTACACAAACTAGGAAAGTTTGATCTTGCTGCACTGAAGACTCTTCGTAAGAAAGCAACTCATTTGGAGAACAGAACAGCCTTATTTCACACAGTACTGTGTTCGGCAATGAAGGTGTTTGTTTTCTAAACAAACTACGTTAGAAATGTGGTTAATCTACTAAATTGTACATCTTGTTAGATTACACAAACTAGGAAAGTTTGATCTTGCTGCACTGAAGACTCTTCGTAAGAAAGCAACTCATTTGGAGAACAGAATAGCTTATTTCACACAGTACTGTGTTCGGCAATGAAGGTGTTTGTTTTCTAAACAAACTACGTTAGAAATGTGGTTAATCTACTAAATTGTACATCTTGTTAGATTACACAAACTAGGAAAGTTTGATCTTGCTGCACTGAAGACTCTTCGTAAGAAAGCAACTCATTTGGGGAACAGAACAGCCTTATTTCACACAGTACTGTGTTCGGCAATGAATGGGTTTGTTTTCTAAACAAACTACGTTAGAAATGTGGTTAATCTACTAAATTGTACATCTTGTTAGATTACACAAACTAGAAAGTTTGATCTTGCTGCACTGAAGACTCTTCGTAAGAAACCAACTCATTTGGGGATCAGAACACACTTATTTCACACCGTACTGTTTTCGGCAATGAAGGCGTTTGTTTTCTAAACAAACTACGTTACAAATGTGGTTAATCTACTAAATTGTATATCTTGTTAGATTACACAAACTAGGAAAGTTTGATCTTGCTGCACTGAAGAGTCTTCGTAAGAAATCAACTCATTTGGGGAACAGAACAGCCTTATTTCACACAGTACTGGGTTTCGGCAATGAATGGGTTTGTTTTCTAAACAAACTACGTTAGAAATGTGGTTAATCTATTAAATTGTACATCTTGTTAGATTACAAAAACTAGGAAAGTTTGATCTTGCTGCCCTGAAGACTCTTCTCAAGAAAGCAACTGATTTGGGGAACAGAACAGCCTTATTTCACACAGTACTGTGTTCGGCAATGAAGGTGTTTGTTTTCTAAACAAACTACGTTAGAAATGTGGTTAATCTACTAAATTGTACATCTTGTTAGATTACACAAACTAAGAAAGTTTGATCTTGCTGCACTGAAGACTCTTCTCAAGAAAGCAACTGATTTGGGGAACAGAACAATCTTATTTCACACAGTACTGTGTTCGGCAATGAAGGCGTTTGTTTTCTAAACAAATTACGTTAGAAATGTGGTTAATCTACTAAGTTGTACATCTTGTTAGATTTCACAAACTAGGAAAGTTTGATCTTGCTGCACTGAAGACTCTTCGTAAGAAAGCAACTCATTTGGAGAACAGAATAGCATTATTTCACACAGTACTGTGTTCGGCAATGAAGGTGTTTGTTTTCTAAACAAACTACGTAAGAAATGTGGTTAATCTACGAAATTCTACATCTTGTTAGATTACACAAACTAGGAAAGTTAGATCTTGCTGCACTGAAGACTCTTCGTAAGAAAGCAACTCATTTGGAGAACAGAATACCCTTATTTCACACAGTACTGTGTTCGGCAATGAAGGTGTTTGTTTTCTAAACAAACTACGTTAGAAATGTGGTTAATCTACTAAATTGTATATCTTGTTAGATTACACAAACTAGGAAAGTTTGATCTTGCTGCACTGAAGACTCTTCGTAAGAAAGCAACTCATTTGGAGAACAGAACAGCCTTATTTCACACAGTACTGTGTTCGCAATGAAGGTGTTTGTTTTCTAAACAAACTACGTTAGAAATATGGTTAATCTACTAAATTGTACATCTTGTTAGATTACACAAACTAGGAAAGTTTGATCTTGCTGCACTGAAGACTCTTCGTAAGAAAGCAACTCATTTGGAGAACAGAATAGCCTTATTTCACATAGTACTATGTTCGGCAATGAAGGTGTTTGTTTTCTAAACATACTACGTTAGAAATGTGGTTAATCTACTAACTTCTACATCTTGTTAGATTACACAAACTAAGAAAGTTTGACCTTGCTGCACTGAAGACTCTTCTCAAGAAAGCAACTGATTTGGGGAACAGAACAAGCCTTATTTCACACAGTACTGTGTTCGGCAATGAAGGCGTGTTTGTTTTCTAAACAAACTATGTTAGAAATGTGGTTAATCTACTAAATTGTACATCTTGTTAGATTACACAAACTAGGAAAGTTTGATCTTGCTGCACTGAAGACTCTTCGTAAGAAAGCAACTCATTTGGAGAACAGAATAGCGTTATTTCACACAGTACTGTGTTCGGCAATGAAGGTGTTTGTTTTCTAAACATACTACGTTAGAAATGTGGTTAATCTACTAAATTCTACATCTTGTTAGATTACACAAACTAGGAAAGTTTGATCTTGCTGCACTGAAGACTCTTCGTAAGAAAGCAACTGATTTGGGTATCAGAACAAGCTTATTTCACACAGTACTGTGTTCGGCAATGAAGGCGTTTGTTTTCTAAACAAATTACGTTAGAAATGTGGTTAATCTACTAAGTTGTACATCTTGTTAGATTACACAAACTAGGAAAGTTTGATCTTGCTGCACTGAAGACTCTTCGTAAGAAAGCAACTCATTTGGAGAACAGAATAGCCTTATTTCACACAGTACTGTGTTCGGCAATGAAGGTGTTTGTTTTCTAAACAAACTACGTTAGAAAATGTGGTTAATCTATTAAATTCTACATCTTGTTAGATTACACAAACTAGGAAAGTTTGATCTTGCTGCACTGAAGAGTCTTCGTAAGAAACCAACTCATTTGGGGAACAGAACAGCCTTATTTCACACAGTACTGTGTTCGGCAATGAAGGTGTTTGTTTTCTAAACATACTACGTTAGAAATGTGGTTAATCTACTAAATTGTACATCTTGTTAGATTACACAAACTAAGAAAGTTTGATCTTGCTGCACTGAAGACTCTTCTCAAGAAAGCAACTGATTTGGGGAACAGAACAGCCTTATTTCACACAATACTGTGTTCGGCAATGAAGGCGTTTGTTTTCTAAACAAACTATGTTAGAAATGTGGTTAATCTACTAAATTGTACATCTTGTTAGATTACACAAACTAGGAAAGTTTGATCTTGCTGCACTGAAGACTCTTCGTAAGAAAGCAACTCATTTGGAGAACAGAATAGCATTATTTCACACAGTACTGTGTTTGGGAATGAAGGTGTTTGTTTTCTAAACAAACTACGTTAGAAATGTGGTTAATCTACTAAATTCTACATCTTGTTAGATTACACAAACTAGGAAAGTTTGATCTTGCTGCACTGAAGACTCTTCGTAAGAAAGCAACTGATTTGGAGATCAGAACACCCTTATTTCACACAGTACTGTGTTCGGCAATGAAGGCGTTTGTTTTCTAAACAAATTACGTTAGAAATGTGGTTAATCTACTAAGTTGTACATCTTGTTAGATTACACAAACTAGGAAAGTTTGATCTTGCTGCACTGAAGACTCTTCGTAAGAAACCAACTCATTTGGAGAACAGAACAGCCTTATTTCACACAGTACTGTGTTCGGCAATGAATGGGTTTGTTTTCAAACAAACTACTTTAGAAATATGGTTAATCTACTAAATTGTACATCTTGTTAGATTACAAAAACTAAGAAAGTTTGATCTTGCTGCCCTCAAGACTCTTCTCAAGAAAGCAACTGATTTGGGGAACAGAACAGCCTTATTTCACACAGTACTGTGTTCGCAATGAAGGTGTTTGTTTTCTAAACAAACTACGTTAGAAATGTGGTTAATCTACTAAATTCTACATCTTGTTAGATTACACAAACTAAGAAAGTTTGATCTTGCTGCACTGAAGACTCTTCGTAAGAAACCAACTGATTTGGGGATCAGAACAAGCTTATTTCACACAGTACTGTGTTCGCAATGAAGGTGTTTGTTTTCTAAACAAACTACGTTAGAAATGTGGTTAATCTACTAAATTGTACATCTTGTTAGATTACAAAAACTAGGAAAGTTTGATCTTGCTGCACTGAAGACTCTTCGTAAGAAAGCAACTCATTTGGAGAACAGAACAGCCTTATTTCACACAGTACTGTGTTTGGCAATGAAGGTGTTTGTTTTCTAAACAAACTACGTTAGAAATGTGGTTAATCTACTAAATTGTACATCTTGTTAGATTACAAAAACTAGGAAAGTTTGATCTTGCTGCACTGAAGACTCTTCAGAAGAAAGCAACTCATTTGGAGAACAGAACAGCCTTATTTCACACAGTACTGTGTTCGGCAATGAAGGTGTTTGTTTTCTAAACAAACTACGTTAGAAATGTGGTTAATCTACGAAATTCTACATCTTGTTAGATTACACAAACTAGGAAAGTTTGATCTTGCTGCACTGAAGACTCTTCGTAATAAAGCAAATGATTTGGGGATCAGAACAAGCTTATTTCACACAGTACTGTGTTTGGCAATGAAGGCGTTTGTTTTCTAAACAAATTACGTTAGAAATGTGGTTAATCTACTAAGTTGTACATCTTGTTAGATTACACAAACTAGGAAAGTTTGATCTTGCTGCACTGAAGACTCTTCGTAAGAAAGCAACTCATTTTGGAGAACAGAATAGCATTATTTCACACAGTACTGTGTTCGGCAATGAAGGTGTTTGTTTTCTAAACAAACTACGTTAAGAAATGTGGTTAATCTACGAAATTGTACATCTTGTTAGATTACACAAACTAGGAAAGTTTGATCTTGCTGCACTGAAGACTCTTTCGTAAGAAAGCAACTCATTTGGAGAACAGAACACGCGTTTTATTTCACACAGTACTGTGTTCAGCAATGAAGGTGTTTGTTTTCTAAACAAACTACGTTAGAAATGTGGTTAATCTACTAAATTGTATATCTTGTTAGATTACACAAACTAGGAAAGTTTGATCTTGCTGCACTGAAGACTCTTCGTAAGAAAGCAACTCATTTGGAGAACAGAATAGCCTTATTTCACACAGTACTGTGTTGCAATTAAGGTGTTTGTTTTCTAAACAAACTACGTTAGAAATATGGTTAATCTACTAAATTGTACATCTTGTTAGATTACACAAACTAGGAAAGTTTGATCTTGCTGCACTGAAGACTCTTCGTAAGAAAGCAACTCATTTGGAGAACAGAATAGCCTTATTTCACACAGTACTGTGTTCGGCAATGAAGGTGTTTGTTTTCTAAACAAACTACGTTAGAAATGTGGTTAATCTACTAAATTCTACATCTTGTTAGATTACACAAACTAAGAAAGTTTGACCTTGCTGCACTGAAGACTCTTCTCAAGAAAGCAACTGATTTGGGAACAGAACAGCCTTATTTCACACAGTACTGTGTTCGGCAATGAAGGTGTTTTGTTTTCTAAACAAACTACGTTAGAAATGTGGTTAATCTACTAAATTGTACATCTTGTTAGATTACACAAACTAGGAAAGTTTGATCTTGCTGCACTGAAGACTCTTCGTAAGAAAGCAACTCATTTGGAGAACAGAATAGCCTTATTTCACACAGTACTGTGTTCGGGAATGAAGGTGTTTGTTTTCTAAACAAACTACGTTAGAAATGTGGTTAATCTACTAAATTCTACATCTTGTTAGATTACACAAACTAGGAAAGTTTGATCTTGCTGCACTGAAGACTCTTCGTAAGAAAGCAACTGATTTGGGGTATCAGAACAAGCTTATTTCACACAGTACTGTGTTCGGCAATGAAGGCGTTTGTTTTCTAAACAAATTACGTTAGAAATGTGGTTAATCTACTAAATTGTACATCTTGTTAGATTACACAAACTAGGAAAGTTTGATCTTGCTGCACTGAAGACTCTTCGTAAGAAAGCAACTCATTTGGAGAACAGAATAGCCTTATTTCACACAGTACTGTGTTTGGCAATGAAGGTGTTTGTTTTCTAAACAAACTACGTTAGAAATGTGGTTAATCTACTAAATTCTACATCTTGTTAGATTACACAAACTAGGAAAGTTTGATCTTGCTGCACTGAAGACTCTTCGTAAGAAAGCAACTCATTTGGGGAACAGAACAGCCTTATTTCACACAGTACTGTGTTGGCAATGAAGGTGTTTGTTTTCTAAACAAACTACGTTAGAAATGTGGTTAATCTACTAAGTTCTACATCTTGTTAGATTACACAAACTAAGAAAGTTTGACCTTGCTGCACTGAAGACTCTTCTCAAGAAAGCAACTGATTTGGGGAACAGAACAGCCTTATTTCACACAATACTGTGTTCGGGCAATGAAGAGGCGTTTGTTTTCTAAACAAACTATGTTAGAAATGTGGTTAATCTACTAAATTGTACATCTTGTTAGATTACACAAACTAGGGAAAGTTTGATCTTGCTACACTGAAGACTCTTTGTAAGAAAGCAACTCATTTGGAGAACAGAATAGCCTTATTTCACACAGTACTGTGTTTGACAATGAAGGTGTTTGTTTTCTAAACAAACTACGTTAGAAATGTGGTTAATCTACTAAATTGTACATCTTGTTAGAATACACAAACTAGGAAAGTTTGATCTTGCTGCACTGAAGACTCTTCGTAAGAAAGCAACTGATTTGGGTATCAGAATTAGCTTATTTCACACAGTACTGTGTTCGGCAATGAAGTTTGTTTGTTTTCTAAACAAACTACATTAGAAATGTGGTTAATCTACTAAGTTGTACATCTTGTTAGATTACACAAACTAGGAAAGTTTGATCTTGCTGCACTGAAGACTCTTTTGTAAGAAACCAACTCATTTGGGGAACAGAACAGCCTTATTTCACACAGTACTGTGTTCGGCAATGAAAGGGTTTGTTTTCTAAAACAAACTACTTTAGAAATGTGGGTAGTCTATTAAGTTGTACATCTTGTTAGATTACAAAAACTAAGAAAGTTTGATCTTGCTGCCCTCAAGACTCTTTCTCAAGAAAGCAACTGATTTGGGAACAGAACAGCCTTATTTCACACAGTACTGTGTTCGGCAATGAAGGTGTTTGTTTTTCTAAACAAACTACGTTAGAAATGTGGTTAATCTACTAAATTCTACATCTTGTTAGATTACACAAAGTAAGAAAGTTTGATCTTGCTGCACTGAAGACTCTTCGTAAGAAGGCAACTGATTTGGGGATCAGAACAATCTTATTACACACAGTACTGTGTTCGGCAATGAAGGCGTTTGTTTTCTAAACAAATTACGTTAGAAATGTGGTTAATCTACTAAGTTGTACATCTTGTTAGATTACAAAAACTAGGAAAGTTTGATCTTGCTACACTGAAGACCCTTCGTAAGAAAGCAACTCATTTGGAGAACAGAATCGCCTTATTTCACATAGTACGGTGTTCGGCAATGAAGGTGTTTGTTTTCTAAACAAACTACGTTATAAATGTGGTTAATCTACTAAATTGTACATCTTGTTAGATTACACAAACTAGGAAAGTTTGATCTTGCTGCACTGAAGACTCTTCGTAAGAAAGCAACTCATTTGGAGAACAGAATAGCCTTATTTCACACAGTACTGTGTTCGGCAATGAAGGTGTTTGTTTTCCAAACAAACTACGTTAGAAATGTGGTTAATCTACGAAATTCTACATCTTGTTAGATTACACAAACTAGGAAAGTTTGATTTGGCTGCACTGAAGACTCTTCGTAAGAAAGCAACTGATTTGGGGATCAGAACAGCCTTATTTCACACAGTACTGTGTTTGGCAATGAATGGGTTTGTTTTCTAAACAAACTACGTTAGAAATGTGGTTAATCTACTAAGTTGTTCATCTTGTTAGATTACACAAACTAGGAAAGTTTGATCTTGCTGCACTGAAGACTCTTCAAAGAAAGCAACTGATTTGGGGATCAGAACACGCTTATTTCACACAGTACTGTGTTGGCAATGAAGGTGTTTGTTTTCTAAACAAACTACGTTACAAATGTGGTTAATCTACTAAGTTGTATATCTTGTTAGATTACACAAACTAGGAAAGTTTGATCTTGCTGCACTGAAGACTCTTCGTAAGAAAGCAACTCATTTGGAGAACAGAATCGCCTTATTTCACACAGTACGGTGTTCGGCAATGAAGGTGTTTGTTTTCTAAACAAACTACGTTATAAATGTGGTTAATCTACTAAATTGTACATCTTGTTAGATTACACAAACTAGGAAAGTTTGATCTTGCTGCACTGAAGACTCTTCTGAAGAAAGCAACTCATTTGGAGAACAGAATAGCCTTATTTCACACAGTACTGTGTTCGGCAATGAAGGTGTTTGTTTTCTAAACAAACTACGTTAGAAATGTGGTTAATCTATTAAATTGTACATCTTGTTAGATTACACAAACTAGAAAGTTTGATCTTGCTGCACTGAAGACTCTTCGTAAGAAAGCAACTGATTTGGGGATCAGAACAGCCTTATTTCACACAGTACTGTGTTCGGAAATGAAGGCGTTTGTTTTCTAAACAAACTAGGTTAGAAATGAAGTTAATCTACTAAATTGTATATCTTGTTAGATTACACAAACTAGGAAAGTTTGATCTTGCTGCACTGAAGACTCATCCTAAGAAAGCAACTCATTTGGGGAACAGAAACAGCTTATTTCACACAGTACTGTGTTGGGAATGAAGGTGTTTGTTTTCTAAACAAACTACGTTATAAATGTGGTTAATCTACTAAGTTGTACATCTTGTTAGATTACACAAACTAGGAAAGTTTGATCGTGCTGCACTGAAGACTCTTTGTAAGAAAGCAACTGATTTGGGGATCAGAACACGCTTATTTCACACAGTACTGTGTTCGGCAATGAAGTCGTTTGTTTTCTAAACAAACTACGTTACAAATGTGGTTAATCTACTAAATTGTATATCTTGTTAGATTACACAAACTAGGAAAGTTTGATCTTGCTGCACTGAAGACTCTTTTGTAAGAAAGCAACTCATTTGGAGAACAGAATAGCCTTATTTCACACAGTACTGTGTTCGGCAATGAAGGTGTTTGTTTTCTAAACAAACTACGTTATAAATGAACGTTAATCTACTAAATTGTACATCTTGTTAGATTACACAAACTAGGAAAGTTTGATCTTTTGATCTTTGTAAGAAAGCAACTCATTTGGAGAACAGAATAGCCTTATTTCACACAGTACTGTGTTCGGAAATGAAGGTGTTTGTTTTTCTAAACAAACTACTTTAGAAATGTGGTTAATCTACTAAAGTCTACATCTTTTAGATTACACAAACTAGGAAAGTTTGATCTTGCTGCACTGAACCTTCTTCACGAAGAAAGCAACTGATTTGGGGATCAGAACAGCTTATTTCACACAGTACTGTGTTCGGCAATGAAGATGTTTGTTTTCTAAACAAACTACTTTAGAAATGTTGTTAATCTACTAAATTGTACATCTTGTTAGATTACACAAACTAGGAAAGTTTGAACTTGCTGCACTGAAGACTCTTTGAACAGAACAGAAAGTACTGTGTTTGATAATGAATGCGTTTGTTTTTCTAAACATTTGGTTTAAGAAGTATATCTTTTAGAAATAGCTTATTTCACAGTACTTGTTGGCAATGAAGATGTTTGTTTTCTAAAAAAACTACTTTAGAAATGTGGTTAATCTATTAAATTGTATATCTTGTTAGATTACACAAACTAGGGAAAGTTTGATCTTTGCTGCACTGAAGACTCTGAAGAAAGCAACCTATTTGGGAACAGAACAGTTTATTTCAACAGTACGTTCGTTAAATTAAATTGTTTCATTTTTAATTAAATCTTGCTGCACTGAAGACTTACAAACAAACTGGTTGAGAAACAGTTAATCTACTAAGTTGTACATCTTGTTAGATTACACAAACTAGGAAAGTTTGATCTTGCTGCACTGAAGACTCTTGTTATGAAAGCAACTCATTTGCAGAACATAACTGGCTTATTTCACACAGTACTGTGTTCGGCAATGAAGGTGTTTGTTTTTCTAAACAAACTAGGTTATAAATGTGGTTAATCTACTAAATTGTACACCTTGTTAGATTACACAAACTAGAAAGTTTGATCTTGCTGCACTGAAGACTCTTCGAAAGAAAGCAACTCATTTGGGAACAGAATTAGACTTATTTCACACAGTGCTGTGTTGGACAATGAATGTGTTTGTTTTCTAAACAAACTACATTAGAAATGTGGTTAATCTACTAAGTTGTACATCTTGTTAGATTACACAAACTAGGGAAAGTTTGATCTTGCTGCACTGAAGACTCTTTGAAGAAAGCAACTGATTTCAGAATAGAACAGCCTTATTTCATATGGTACTGTGTTTGGCAGTGAATGGGTTTATTTTCTAAAACAAACTACTTTAGAAATGAAGGTTAGTCTACTAAGTTGTACATCTTGTTACATTACACAAACTAGGAAAGTTTGATCTTGCTGCACTGAAAACTCTTTGTAAGAAAGCAACTCATTTGTAGAACAGAACTAGCTTATTTCACACAGTACTGTGTTCGGCAAATGAATGTGTTTGTTTTCTAAACAAACTACGTTAGAAATGTGGTTAATCTACTAAATTGAACATCTTGTTAGATTACACAAACTAGGAAAGTTTGATCTTGCTGTACTGAAGACTCTTAGTAAGAAAGCAACTGATTTAGGAAATAGAACAGCCTTATTTCATATGGTGCTGTGTTTGGCAATGAATGGGTTTGTTTTCTAAACAAACTACTTTAGAAAATGAAGGTAGTCTACTAAGTTGTACATCTTGTTACATTACACAAACTAGGAAAGTTTGATATTGCTGCACTGAAGACTCTTGAAAGAAAGCAACTCATTTGTAAGAACAGAACAGGCTTATTTCACACAGTAGTGTGTTTGGCAATGAAGGTGTTTGTTCTCTAAACAAACTAGGTTAGAAATGTGGTTAATCTACTAAGTTGTACATCTTGTTAGATTACAAAACTAGGAAAGTTTGATCTTGCTGCACTGAAGACTCTTTCAAGAAACAACTCATTTGGGGAACAGAACAGCCTTATTTCACACAGTACTGTGTTTGGCAATGAATGGGGTTTGTTTTCTAAACAAACTACGTTATAAATCAGGTTAATCTACTAAGTTGAACATCTTGTTAGATTACACAAACTAGGAAAGTTTGATCTTGCTGCACTGAAGACTCTTCGTAAGAAAGCAACTCATTTGCAGAACAGAACTAGCTTTATTTCACACAGTACTGTGTTCGACAATGAAGGTGTTTGTTTTCTAAACAAACTAGCTTAGAAATGTGGTTAATCTATAAGTTGTACATCTTGTTAGATTACACAAACTAGGAAAGTTTGATCTTGCTGCACTAAAGACTCTTCGTAAGAAAGAAAGTGATTTGTAGAACAGAACAGGCTTATTTCACACAGTACTGTGTTCGAAATGAATGGGTTTGTTTTCTAAACAAACTACGTTAGAAATGAAGGTAGTCTATTAAGTTGTACATCTTGTTAGATTACACAAACTAGGAAAGTTTGATCTTGCTGTACTGAAGACTCTTCGTAAGAAAGCAGCTCATTTGGGGAACAGAACAGCCTTATTTCACACAGTACTGTGTATGGCAATGAAGGCGTTTGTTTTCTTAAGAAACTACGTTAGAAATGTGGTTAATCTACTAAGTTGTAAATCTTGTTAGATTTCACAAACTAGGAAAGTTTGATCTTGCTGCACTGAAGACCCTTCGTAAGAAAGCAACTCATTTGGAGAACAGAACAGCCTTATTTCACACAGTACTGTGTTCGGCAATGAAGGTGTTTGTTTTCTAAAAAATCTACGTTATGAATGTGGTTAATCCACTAAGTTGTACATGTTGTTAGATTACACAAACTAGGAAAGTTTGATCTAGCTGCACTGAAGAGGCTTTGTAAGAAAGCAACTCATTTAGGAAACAGAACAGCCTTATTTCACACAGTACTGTGTTCGGCAATGAATGGGATTGTTTTCTAAACAAACTACTGTACAAATGAAGGTAGTCTATTAACGGGTACATCTTGTTAGATTACACAAACTAGGAAAGTTTGATCTTGCTGCACTGAAGAGTCTTCGTAAGAAAACAACTCATTTGGGGAAAAGAACAGCCTTATTTCACACAGTATTGTGTTCGGCAATGTATGGGTTTGTTTTCCAAACAAACTAATTCAGAAATGAAGGTAGTCTATTATGTTGTACATCTTGTTAGATTACAAAAACTAGGAGGATTGATCTTTCTGCACTGAAGACTCTTCGTAAGAAAGCAACTCATTTGGGGAACAAAACAGCCTTATTTCACACAGTACTGTGTTCGGTAATGAAGATGTTTGTTTTCTAAAAAAACTACGTTAGAAATGTGGTTAATCTACTAAATTGTACACCATGTTAGATTACACAAACTAGGAAAGTTTGATCTTGCTGCACTGAAGACTCTTCTTAAGAAAGCAACTCATTTGCGGAACAGAACAGCGTCATTTCAAACAGTACTGCGTTCGGCAATGAAAGTGTTTATTTTCTAAACAATCAACGTTAGAAATGTGGTTAATCTACTAGATTCTACATCTTGTTAGATTACACAAACTAGGAAAGTTTGATCTTGCTGCACTGAAGACTCTTCGTAAGAAAGCAACTCATTTGGGGATCAGAACAGGCTTATTTCACACAGTACTGTGTTCGGCAATGAAGGCGTTTGTTTTCTAAACAAACTACGTTAGAAACGTGGTTATTCTACTAAGTTGTACATCTTGTTAGATTACACAAACTGGGAAAGTTTGATCTTGCTGCACTGAAGACTCTTCGTAACAAAGCAACTCATTTGGAGAACAGAACAGCCTTATTTCACACAGTAATGTGTTCGGCAATGAAGGTGTTTGTTTTCTAAACAAACTACGTTATAAATGTGGTTAATCTACTAAGTTGTACATCTTGTTAGATTACACAAACTAGGAAAGTTTGATCTTGCTGCTGTGAAGAGTCTTAGTAAGAAAGCAACTCATTTAGGAAACAGAACAGCCTTATTTCACACAGTACTGTGTTTGGCAATGAATGGGTTTGTTTTCTAAACAAACTACGTTCGAAATGTGTTTAATCTACTAAGTTGTATATCTTTTTAGATTACATAAACTAGGAAAGTTTGATCTTGCTGCACTGAAGAGTCTTCGTAAGAAAGCAACTCATTTGAAGAACAGAACTGGCTTACTTCACACAGTATTGTGTTCGGCAATGAAGGTGTTTGTTTTCTAAACAAACTACTTTAGAAATGAAGGTCGTCTATTAAGTTGTACATCTTGTTACATTACAAAAACTAGGAAAGTTTGATGTTGCTGCCCTGAAGACTCTTCTCAAGAAAGCAACTGATTTCGGGAACAGAACAGCCTTATTTCACACAGTACTGTGTTTGGCAATGAATGGGTTTGTTTTCTAAACAAACTACGTTCGAAATGTGTTTAATCTACTAAGTTGTATATCTTTTTAGATCACATAAACTAGGAAAGTTTGATCTTGCTGCACTGAAGGCTCTTCGTAAGAAAGCAACTCATTTGTAGAACAGAACTAGCTTACTTCACACATTACAGCATTCGGCAATGAAGGTGTTTGTTTTCTAAACAAAGTTCGTTAGAAATGTGGTTAATATACTAAGTTGTACATCTTGTTAGATTACACAAACTAGGAAAGTTTGATCTTGCTGCACTGAAGACTCTTCAAGAAAGCAACTCATTTGTAGAAAAGAACTGGCTTCCTTCACAGTACTGCGTTCGGCAACAAAGGTGTTAGTTTTCTAAACAAACTACGTTAGAAATGTGGTTAATGTACTAAGTTGTACATCTTGTTAGATTACACAAACTAGGAAAGTTTGATCTTGCTTCACTGAAGACTCTTCGTAAGAAAGCAACTCATTTGTAGAACATAACTAGCTTACTTCACACAGTACTGCATTCGGCAATGAAGGTGTTTGTTTCCTAAACAAACTACGTTAGAAATGTGGTTAATCTACTAAGTTGTACATCTTGTTAGATTACACAAACTAGGAAAGTTTGATCTTGCTGCACTGAAGACTCTTCGTAAGAAAGCAACTCATTTGGAGAACAGAACAGCCTTATTTCACACAGTACTGTGTTCGGCAATGAAGGTGTTTGTTTTCTAAAAAATCTACGTTATGAATGTGGTTAATCCACTAAGTTGTACATGTTGTTAGATTACACAAACTAGGAAAGTTTGATCTAGCTGCACTGAAGAGGCTTTGTAAGAAAGCAACTCATTTAGGAAACAGAACAGCCTTATTTCACACAGTACTGTGTTCGGCAATGAATGGGATTGTTTTCTAAACAAACTACTTTACAAATGAAGGTAGTCTATTAACAGGTACATCTTGTTAGATTACACAAACTAGGAAAGTTTGATCTTGCTGCACTGAAGAGTCTTTCGTAAAGAAAACAACTCATTTGGGAAAAGAACAGCCTTATTTCACACAGTACTGTGTTTGGCAATGTATGGGTTTGTTTTCCAAACAAACTAATTCAGAAATGAAGGTAGTCTATTATGTTGTACATCTTGTTAGATTACAAAAAATAGGAGGATTGATCTTTCTGCACTGAAGACTCTTCGTAAAGAAAGCAACTCATTTGGGGAACAAAACAGCCTTATTTCACACAGTACTGTGTTCGGTAATGAAGATGTTTGTTTTCTAAAAAAACTACGTTAGAAATGTGGTTAATCTACTAAATTGTACACCATGTTAGATTACACAAACTAGGGAAAGTTTGATCTTGCTGCACTGAAGACTCTTCTTAAGAAAGCAACTCATTTTTGAGAACAGAACAGCGTCATTTCAAACAGTACTGCGTTCGGCAATGAAAGTGTTTATTTTCTAAACAATCAACGTTAGAAATGTGGTTAATCTACTAGATTCTACATCTTGTTAGATTACACAAACTAGGAAAGTTTGATCTTGCTGCACTGAAGACTCTTCGTAAGAAAGCAACTCATTTGGGGATCAGAACAGGCTTTATTTCACACAGTACTGTGTTCGGCAATGAAAGGCGTTTGTTTTTGTAAACAAACTACGTTAGAAACGTGGTTAATCTACTAAGTTGTACATCTTGTTAGATTACACAAACTGGGAAAGTTTGATCTTGCTGCACTGAAGACTCTTTGTAACAAAGCAACTCATTTGGAGAACAGAACAGCCTTATTTTCACACAGTAATGTGTTGGCAATGAAGGTGTTTGTTTTCTAACAAACTACGTTATAAATGTGGTTAATCTACTAAGTTGTACATCTTGTTAGATTACACAAACTAGGAAAGTTTGATCTTGCTGCTGTGAAGAGTCTTAGTAAGAAAGCAACTCATTTAGGAAACAGAACAGCCTTATTTCACACAGTACTGTGTTTGGCAATGAATGGGTTTGTTTTCTAAACAAACTATACGTTAGAAATGTGTTTAATCTACTAAGTTGTATATCTTTTTAGATTACATAAACTAGGAAAGTTTGATCTTGCTGCACTGAAGAGTCTTAGTAAGAAAGCAACACATTTGAAGAACAGAATCAGCTTACTTCACACAGTATTGTGTTGGCAATGAAGGTGTTTGTTTTCTAAACAAACTACTTTAGAAATGAAGAGGGTAGTCTATTAAGTTGTACATCTTGTTACATTACAAAAACTAGGAAAGTTTGATGTTGCTGCCCTGAAGTCTCTTCTCAAGAAAGCAACTGATTTCAGGAACAAACAGCCTTATTTCACACAGTACTGTGTTTGGCAATGAATGGGTTTGTTTTCTAAACAAACTACGTTCGAAATGTGTTTAATCTACTAAGTTGTATGTCTTTTAGATCACATAAACTAGGAAAGTTTGATCTTGCTGCACTGAAGGCTCCGTAAGAAAGCAACTCATTTGTAGAACAGAACTAGCTTTACTTCACACATTACAGCATTCGCAATGAAGGTGTTTGTTTTCTAAACAAAGTTCGTTAGAAATGTGGTTAATATACTAAGTTGTACATCTTGTTAGATTACACAAACTAGGAAAGTTAGATCTTGCTGCACTGAAGACTCTTAAAAGAAAGCAACTCATTTGTAGAAAAGAACTGGCTTCCTTCACACAGTACTGCGTTTGGCAACAAAGGTGTTAGTTTTCTAAACAAACTACGTTAGAAATGTGGTTAATGTACTAAGTTGTACATATTGTTAGATTACACAAACTAGAAAGTTTGATCTTGCTTCACTGAAGACTCTTCGTAAGAAAGCAACTCATTTGTATAACAGAACTAGCTTACTTCACACAGTACTGCATTCGGCAATGAAGGTGTTTGTTTTCTAAACAAACTACGTTAGAAATGTGGTTAATCTACTAAGTTGTACATCTTGTTAGATTACACAAACTAGGAAAGTTTGATCTTGCTGCACTGAAGACTCTTCATAATACAGCAACTCATTTGTAGAACAGAACTAGCTTACTTCACACAGTGTTGTGTTCGGCAATGAAGGTGTTGGTTTTCTAAAGAAACTACTTTAGAAATGTGGTTAATCTACGAAGTTGTACATCCTGTTAGATTACACAAACTAGGAAAGTTTGATCTTGCTGCACTGAAGACTCTTAGTAAAGAAAGCAACTCATTTGGAGAACAGAACTGGCTTATTTCACACAGTACTGTGTTGGTAATGAAGATGCTTGTTTGCTAAAAATACTATGTTAGAAATGTGGTTAATCTACTAAGTTGTACATCTTGTTAGATTACACAAACTAGGAAAGTTTGATCTTGATGCACTGAATACTATTCATAACAAAGCAACTCATTTGGAGAACAGAACAGCCTTATTTCACACAGTACTGTGTTCGGCAATGAAGGCGTTTGTTTTCTAAAAAAACTACGTTAGAAACGTGGTTAATCTACTAAATTCTACATCTTGTTAGATTACACAATTAGGGGAAAGTTTGATCTTGCTGCACTGAGGACTCTTCGTAAGAAAGCAACTCATTTGGGGATCAGAACTGGCTTATTTCACACAGTACTGTGTTCGGCAATGAAGGCGTTTGTTTTCTGAACAACCTACGTTAGAAATGTGATTAATCTACTAACTTGTACATCCTGTTAGATTTCACAAACTAGGAAACTTTGATCTTGCTGCACTGAAGACTCTCCGTAAGAAAGCAACTCATTTTGAGAACAGAACTGGCTTCACACAGTACTGTGTTCGGCAATGAATGTGTTTGTTTTCTAAACAAACTACGTTAGAAATGTGGTTAATCTACTAAATTGTACACCTTGTTAGATTACACAAACTAGGAAAGTTTGATCTTGCTGCACTGACGATTCTTCGTAAGAAACCAACTCATTTGTAGAACAGAACGGGCTTTCTTCACACAGTACTGCGTTCGGCAATGAAGGTGTTTGTTTTCTAAACAAACTACGTTAGAAATGTGGTTAATCTACTAAATTGTACATCTTGTTAGATTACACAAACTAGGAAAGTTTGATCTTGCTGCACTGAAGACTCATCGTAAGAAAACAACAAATTTGCGCAACAGAACAGCCTTATTTCGCACAGTACTGTGTTCGGCAATAAAGGTGTTTGTATTCTAAACAAACTAGGTTAGAAATGTGGTTAATCTACTAAATTGTACATCTTGTTAGATTACACAAACTAGAAACTTTGATCTTGCTGCACTGAAGAGTCTTTCGTAAGAAAGCTACTGATTTAGGGAACAGAACAGCCTTATTTCAAACAGTACTGTGTTTGGCAATGAATGGGTTTGTTTTCTAAACAAACTACGTTCGAAATGTGTTTAATCTACTAAGTTGTATATCTTCTTATATTGCACAAACTAGGAAAGTTTGATCTAGCTGCACTGAAGACTATTCGTAACAAAGCAACTCATTTGGAGAACAGAACAGCCTTATTTCACACAGTAGTGTGTTCGGCAATGAATGGGTTTGTTTTCTAAACAAACTACTTTAGAAATGAAGGTAGTCTATGAAGTTGTACATCTTGTTAGATTACACAAACTAGGAAAGTTTGATCTTGCTGTACTGAAGACTCTTTGTAAGAAAGCAACTCATTTGTAGAACAGAACTGGCTTACTTCAAACAGTACTGGGTTCGGCAACGAAGGTGTTAGTTTTCTAAACAAACTACGTTAGAAATGTGGTTAATCTACTAAATTGTACATCTTGTGACATTACACAAATTAGGAAAGTTTGATCTTGCTGCACTGAAGACTCTTCTTAAGAAAGCAACTCATTTGCAGAACAGAACAGGCTTATTTCACACAGTACTGTGTTCGGCAATGAAGGTGTTTATTATCTAAACAAACTAGGTTAGAAATGTGGTTAATCTACTGAATTGTACATCTTGTTAGATTACATAAACTAGGAAACTTTAATCTTGCTGTACTGAAGACTCTCCGAAGAAAGCAAACTCATTTGGAGAACAGAACTGGCTTATTTCACACAGTACTGTGTTCGGCAATAAAGCGTTTGTTTTCTAAACAAACTACTTTTGAAATGTGGTTAATCTACTAAAGTGTACATCTTGTCAGATTACACAAACTAGGAAAGTTTGATCTTGCTGCACTGAAGACTTTTGTAAGAAACCAACTCATTTGCAGAACAGAACAGTCTTATGTAACACAGTACTGTGTTGGGCAATGAAGGCGTTTGTTTTCTAAACAAACTACGTTATAAATCTGGTTAATCTACTAAATTGAACATCTTGTTAGATTACACAAAGTAGGAAAGTTTGATCCTGCTGCCCTGAAGACTCTTAGTAAGAAAGCAACTCATTTTGCAGAACAGAACTGGCTTATTTGACACAGTACTGTGTTTGGCAATGAAGGTGTTTGTTTTCTAAACAAACTAGGTAAGAAATATGGTTAATCTACTAAGTTGTACATCTTGTTAGATTTCAAAAATTGGAAAATTTGATCTTGCTGCACTGAAGAGTCTTCAAGAAAAAGCAACTGATTTGAAGAACAGAACAGCCTTATTTCAAACAGTACTGTGTTTTCGCAATGAATGGGCTTGTTTTTCAAACAAACTACGTTAGAAATGTGTTTAATCTACTAAATTGTATATCTTTTTAGATTACACAAACTAGGAAAGTTTGATCTTGCTGCACTGAAGACTCTTAGTAAGAAAGCAACTCATTTGTGGAACAGAACAGCGTTATTTCAAACAGTACTCGTTTCGCAATGTAAAAGTGTTTATTTTCTAAACAATCAACGTTAGAAATGTGGTTAATCTAATAGATTCTACATCTTGTTAGATTACACAAACTAGAAAGTTTCATCTTGCTGCACTGAAAACTCTTCGTCAGAAAGCAACTCAGTTGGGGATCAGAACAGGCCTATTTCACACAGTACAGTGTTCGGCAATGAATGGGTTTGTTTTCAAACAAACTACTTTAGAAATGAAGTTAGTCTATTAAGTTGTACATCTTGTTAGATTACAAAAACTAGGAAAGTTTGATCTTTCTGCACTGAAGACTCTTTGTAAGAAAGCAACTCATTTGGGAACAAAACAGCCTTATTTCACACAGTACTGTGGTGGCAATGAAGGCGTTTGTTTTCCAAACAAACTACGTTAGAAATCTGGTTAATCTACCAAGTTGAACATCTTGTTAGATTACACAAACTAGGAAGTTTGATCTTGCTGCACTGAAGACTCTTCATAATACAGCAACTCATTTGTAGAACAGAACTAGCTTACTTCACACAGTACTGCATTTGGCAACAAGAAGATGTTTGTTTGCTAAAAGAAACTACGTTAGAAATGTGGTTAATCTACTAAGTTGTACATCTTTTTAGATTACACAAACTAGGAAAGTTTGATCTTGCTGCACTGAAGACTCTTTGTAAGAAACCAACTCATTTGGAGAACAGAACTGGCTTATTTCACACAGTACTGTGTTCGAAATGAATGGGTTTGTTTTCTAAAAACAAACTAATTTAGAAATGTGGTTAATCTACTAAATTGTACACCATGTTAGATTACAAAAACTAGGAAAGTTTGATTATCTGCACTGAAGACTCTTTCCTAAGAAAGCAACTCATTTGGGGAACAAAACACTTTATTTCACACAGTACTGTGTTCGGCAATGAAGGCGTTTGTTTTCTAAAACAAACTACGTTAGAAATCTGGTTAATCTACTAAGTTGTACATCTTGTTAGATTACACAAACTAGGAAAGTTTGATCTTGCTTCACTGAACACTCTTCATAATACAGCAACTCATTTGTAGAACAGAACTAGCTTACTTCACACAGTACTGCATTTCAGCAATGAAGGTGTTTGTTTTCTAAACAAACTACTTTAGAAATGTAGTTAATCTACGAAGTTGTACATCTTGTTAGATTACACAAACTAGGAAAGTTTGATCTTGATGCACTGAAGACTCTTTAAGAGAAAGCAACTCATTTGGAGAACAGAACTGGCTTCTTTCACACAGTACTGTGTTCGGTAATGAAGATGTTTTTTTTTCTAAAAAACTACATTATAAATGTGGTTAATCTACCAAGTTGTACATCTTGTTCGATTACACAAACTAGGAAAGTTTGATCTTGCTGCAGTGAAGACTCTGCAAGTAAGAAACAAACTCATTTGCAGAACAGAACTGCCTTATGTCACAGAGTACTGTGTTCGGCAATGAAAGCGTTTGTTTTCTAAACAAACAACGTTATAAATCTGGTTAATCTACTAAGTTGAACATCTTGTTAGATTACATAAAACTAGGAAAGTTTGATCTTGCTGCACTGAAGACTCTTCGTAAGAAAGCAACTCATTTGAAAGAAGAGAACTGGCTTATTTCACACAGTACTGTGTTCGGCAATGAAGGTGTTTGTTTTCTAAACAAACTACGTTAGAAATGTGGTTAATCTACTAAATTGTACATCTTGTTAGATTACACAAACTGGGAAAGTTTGATCTTGCTGCACTGAAGACTCATCGAAGAAAACAACAAATTTGGAGCAACAGAACAGCCTTATTTTCGCACAGTACTGTGTTTGGCAATAAAGGTGTTTGTATTTCTAAACAAACTAGGTTAGAAATGTGGTTAATCTACTAAATTGTACATCTTGTTAGATTACACAAACTAGAAACTTTGATCTTGCTGCACTGAAGAGTCTTCGTAAGAAAGCTACTGATTTTGGGGAACAGAACAGCCTTATTTCAAACAGTACTGTGTTTGGCAATGAATGGGTTTGTTTTCTAAACAAACTACGTTCAAAATGTGTTTAATCTACTAAGTTGTATATCTTTTATATTGCACAAACTAGGAAAGTTTGATCTAGCTGCACTGAAGACTATTCGTAAGAAAGCAACTCATTTGGAGAACAGAACAGCCTTATTTCACACAGTAGTGTGTTCGGCAATGAATGGGTTTGTTTTCAAACAAACTACTTTAGAAATGAAGGTAGTCTATGAAGTTGTACATCTTGTTAGATTACACAAACTAGGAAAGTTTGATCTTGCTGCACTGAAGACTCTTTGTAAGAAAGCAACTCATTTGTAGAACAGAACTGGCTTACTTCAAACAGTACTGGGTTCGGCAATGAAAGGTTTGTTTTCTAAACAAACTACGTTAGAAATGTGGTTAATCTACTAAATTGTACATCTTGTTACATTACACAAATTAGGAAAGTTTGATCTTGCTGCACTGAAGACTCTTCTTAAGAAAGCAACTCATTTGGAGAACAGAACAGGCTTATTTCACACAGTACTGTGTTCGGCAATGAAGGTGTTTATTATCTAAACAAACTAGGTTAGAAATGTGGTTAATCTACTAAATTGTACATCTTGTTAGATTACATAAACTAGGGAAACTTTAATCTTGCTGTACTGAAGACTCTTAGTAAAAGAAAGCAACTCATTTTGGAGAACAGAACTGGCTTATTTCACACAGTACTGTGTTTGGCAATAAAGGCGTTTGTTTTCTAAACAAACTACTTTTGAAATGTGGTTAATCTACTAAGTTGTACATCTTGTCAGATTACACAAACTAGGAAAGTTTGATCTTGCTGCACTGAAGACTCTTTGTAAGAAAGCAACTCATTTCAAGAACAGAACAGTCTTATGTTCACACAGTACTGTGTTTGGCAATGAAGGCGTTTGTTTTCTAAACAAACTACGTTATAAATCTGGTTAATCTACTAAATTGAACATCTTGTTAGATTACACAAAGTAGGAAAGTTTGATCTGCTGCCCTGAAGACTCTGAAGAAAGCAACTCATTTCAGAACAGAACTGGCTTATTTGACACAGTACTGTGTTTGGCAAGAAGGTGTTTGTTTTCTAAACAAACTAGGTAAGAAATATGGTTAATCTACTAAGTTGTACATCTTGTTAGATTTCAAACTTGGAAAATTTGATCTTGCTGCACTGAAGAGTCTTCGTAAAAAGCAACTGATTTCGGGAACAGAACAGCCTTATTTCAAACAGTACTGTGTTCGGCAATGAATGGGTTTGTTTTAAACAAAGTTCGTTAGAAATGTGTTTAATCTACTAAGTTGTATATCTTTTTAGATTACACAAACTAGGAAAGTTTGATCTTGCTGCACTGAAGACTCTTCGTAAGAAAGCAACTCATTTTGGAAACAGAACAGCGTTATTTCACACAGTACAGCGTTCGGGCAACAAAGGTGTTTGTTTTCTAAACAATCTACGTTAGAAATGTGGTTAATCTAATAGATTCTACATCTTGTTAGATTACACAAACTAGGAAAGTTTGATCTTGCTGCACTGAAAACTCTTCGTCAAGAAAGCAACTCATTTGGGATCAGAACAGCCTACTTCACACAGTACTGTGTTCGGCAATGAATGTGTTTGTTTTCTAAACAAACTACTTTAGAAATGAAGTTAATCTATTAAGTTGTACATCTGGTTAGATTACAAAAACTAGGAAAGTTTGATCTTTCTGCACTGAAGACTCTTTGTAAGAAAGCAACTCATTTGGAGAACAAAACAGCCTTATTTCACACAGTACTGTGTTCGGCAATGAAGGTGTTTGTTTTCTAAACAAACTACGTTAGAAATCTGGTTAATCTACTAAGTTGTACATCTTGTTAGATTACACAAACTAGGAAAGTTTGATCTTGCTGCACTGAAGACTCTTTGTAATACAGCAACTCATTTTGTAGAACAGAACAGCCTTATTTCACACAGTACTGTATTTGGCAATGAAGATGTTTGTTTTCTAAAAAAACTACTGTTAGAAATGAAGGTTAATCTACTAAGTTTGTACATCTTTTTAGATTACACAAACTAGGAAAGTTTGATCTTGCTGCACTGAAGACTCTTTGTAAGAAACCAACTCATTTGAGAACAGAACAGGCTTATTTCACACAGTACTGTGTTCGGCAATGTATGGGTTTGTTTTCTAAACAAACTAATTTAGAAATGTGGTTAATCTATTAAATTGTACATCTTGTTAGATTACAAAAACTAGGAAAGTTTGATCTATCTGCACTGAAGACTCTTCGTAAGAAAGCAACTCATTTGGGAACAAAACAGCCTTATTTCACACAGTACTGTGTTCGGTAATGAAGGCGTTTGTTTTCTAAACAAACTACGTTAGAAATGTGGTTAATCTACTAAGTTGTACATCTTGTTAGATTACACAAACTAGGAAAGTTTGATCTTGCTGCACTGAAGACTCTTCATAATACAGCAACTCATTTGTAAGAACAGAACAGCTTATTTCACACAGTACTGCATTTCGGCAATGAAGGTGTTTGTTTTCTAAACAAACTACTTTAGAAATGTGGTTAATCTACTAAGTTGTACATCTTGTTAGATTACACAAACTAGGAAAGTTTGATCTTGCTGCACTGAAGACTCTTCGTAAGAAAGCAACTCATTTGGAGAACAGAACAGGCTTCTTTCACACAGTACTGTGTTCGGCAATGAAGATGTTTGTTTTGTAAAAAACTACGTTATAAATGTGGTTAATCTACTAAGTTGTACATCTTGTTAGATTACAAACTAGGAAAGTTTGATCTTGCTGCAGTGAAGACTCTTAGTAAGAAACAAACTCATTTGGAGAACAGAACTGCCTTATTTCACACAGTAATGTGTTGGCAATGAAGGTGTTTGTTTTCTAAACAAACTACGTTATAAATCTGGTTAATCTACTAAGTTGTACATCTTGTTAGATTACACAAACTAGGAAAGATTTGATCTTGCTGCACTGAAGAGTCTTCGTAAGAAAGCAACTCATTTGAAAGAACAGAACTGCCTTATTTCACACAGTACTGTGTTTGGCAATGAAGGTGTTTTGTTTTCTAAACAAACTAGGTTAGAAATGTGTTTAATGTACTAAGTTGTACATCTTTTAGATTACATAAACTAGGAAAGTTTGATCTTGCTGCACTGAAGAGTCTTTCTCAAGAAAGCAACACATTTGAAAGAACAGAAAGCCTTATTTCACACAGTAGTGTGTTCTGCAATGAAGATGTTTGTTTTCTAAACAAACTACTTTCTCTTAATCTATTAAGTTGTACATCTTCTTTGATTACAAAAACTAGGAAAGTTTGATGTTGCTGCCCTGAAGTCTCTTCTCAAGAAAGCAACTCATTTGGAGAACAGAACAGCCTTATTTCACACAGTACTGTGTTTGGCAATGAATAGGTTTGTTTTCTAAACAAACTACGTTATAAATGTGTTTAATCTACTAAGTTGTACATCTTGTTAGATCACATAAACTAGGGAAGTTTGATCTTGCTGCACTGAAGGCTCTTTTAAGAAAGCAACTCATTTGTAGAAACAGAACAGCCTTACTTCACACATTACTGTGTTCGGCAATGAAGGGGTTTGTTTTCTAAACAAAGTTCGTTAGAAATGTGGTTAATATACTAAGTTGTACATCTTGTTAGATTACACAAACTAGGAAAGTTAGATCTTGCTGCACTGAAGACTCTTCGTAAGAAAGAAAGCAACTCATTTGTAGAAAAGAACTGGCTTCCTTCACACAGTACTGTGTTCGGCAACAAAGGTGTTTGTTTTCTAAACAAACTACGTTAGAAATGTGGTTAATGTACTAAGTTGTACATCTTGTTAGATTACACAAACTAGGAAAGTTTTATCTTGCTTCACTGAAGACTCTTCGGAAAGAAAGCAACTCATTTGTATAACAGAACAGCCTTATTTCACACAGTACTGCATTCGGCAATGAAGGTGTTTGTTTTCTAAACAAACTACGTTAGAAATGTGGTTAATCTACTAAGTTGTACATCTTGTTAGATTACACAAACTAGGAAAGTTTGATCTTTGCACTGAAGACTCTTCATAAAGCAGCAACTCATTTGTAGAACAGAACAGCTTACTTCACACAGTGTTGTGTTCGGCAATGAAGGTGTTTGTTTTCTAAAGAAACTACTTTAGAAATGTGGTTAATCTACTAAGTTGTACATCCTGTTAGATTACACAAACTAGGAAAGTTTGATCTTGCTGCACTGAAGACTCTTAGTAAGAAAGCAACTCATTTGGAGAACAGAACTGGCTTATTTCACACAGTACTGTGTTCGGTAATGAAGATGTTTGTTTGCTAAAAAATACTATGTTAGAAATGTGGTTAATCTACTAAGTTGTACATCTTGTTAGATTACACAAACTAGGAAAGTTTGATCTTGATGCACTGAATACTATTCATAACAAAGCAACTCATTTGGAGAACAGAACAGCCTTATTTCACACAGTACTGTGTCGGCAATGAAAGTGTTTGTTTTCTAAAAAAACTACGTTAGAAACGTGGTTAATCTACTAAATTCTACGTCTTGTTAGATTACACAAACTAGGAAAGTTTGATCTTGCTGCACTGAGGACTCTTGTAAGAAAGCAACTCATTTGGGGATCAGAACTGGCTTATTTCACACAGTACTGTGTTCGGCAATGAAGGCGTTTGTTTTCTAAAACAACCTACGTTAGAAATGTGGTTAATCTACAGCTTGTACATCTTGTTAGATTTCACAAACTAGGAAACTTTTGATCTTGCTGCACTGAAGACTCTCCGTAAGAAAGCAACTCATTTGAGAACAGAACTGGCTTCACACAGTACTGTGTTGGCAATGAATGTGTTTGTTTTCTAAACAAACTACGTTAGAAATGTGGTTAATCTACTAAATTGTACACCTTGTTAGATTACACAAACTAGGAAAGTTTGATCTTGCTGCACTGTGATTCTTTAAGAAACCAACTCATTTGTAGAACAGAACGGGCTTTCTTCACACAGTACTGCGTTCGGCAATGAAGGTGTTTGTTTTCTAAACAAACTACGTTAGAAATGTGGTTAATCTACTAAATTGTACATCTTGTTAGATTACACAAACTAGGAAAGTTTGATCTTGCTGCACTGAAGACTCATCGTAAGAAAACAACAAATTTGGGCAACAGAACAGCCTTATTTCACACAGTACTGTGTTCGGCAATAAAAGGTGTTTGTATTCTAAACAAACTAGGTTAGAAATGTGGTTAATCTACTAAATTGTACATCTTGTTAGATTACACAAACTAGGAAACTTTGATCTTGCTGCACTGAAGAGTCTTCGTAAGAAAGCTACTGATTTCGGGAACAGAACAGCCTTATTTCAAACAGTACTGTGTTTGGCAATGAAGGCGTTTGTTTTCTAAAACAAACTACGTTAGAAATGTGTTTAATCTACTAAGTTGTATATCTTCTTATATTGCACAAACTAGGAAAGTTTGATCTAGCTGCACTGAAGACTATTCGTAACAAAGCAACTCATTTGGAGAACAGAACAGCCTTATTTCACACAGTAGTGTGTTCGGCAATGAATGGGTTTGTTTTCTAAACAAACTACTTTAGAAATGAAGATTAGTCTATGAAGTTGTACATCTTGTTAGATTACACAAACTAGGAAAGTTTGATCTTGCTGTACTGAAGACTCTTTGTAAGAAAGCAACTCATTTGTAGAACAGAACTGGCTTACTTCAAACAGTACTGGGTTCGGCAATGAAGGTGTTAGTTTTTTCTAAACAAACTACGTTAGAAATGTGGTTAATCTACTAAATTGTACATCTTGTGACATTACACAAATTAGGAAAGTTTGATCTTGCTGCACTGAAGACTCTTCTTAAAGAAAGCAACTCATTTGCAGAACAGAACAGGCTTATTTCACACAGTACTGTGTTCGGCAATGAAGGTGTTTATTATCTAAACAAACTAGGTTAGAAATGTGGTTAATCTACTGAATTGTACATCTTGTTAGATTACATAAACTAGAAACTTTAATCTTGCTGTACTGAAGACTCTCCGTAAGAAAGCAACTCATTTGGAGAACAGAACTGGCTTATTTCACACAGTACTGTGTTCGGCAATAAAGGCGTTTGTTTTCTAAACAAACTACTTTTGAAATGTGGTTAATCTACTAAAGTGTACATCTTGTCAGATTACACAAACTAGGAAAGTTTGATCTTGCTGCACTGAAGACTTTTTGTAAGAAACCAACTCATTTGCGGAACAGAACAGTCTTATGTAACACAGTACTGTGTTGGGCAATGAAGGCGTTTGTTTTCTAAACAAACTACGTTATAAATCTGGTTAATCTACTAAATTGAACATCTTGTTAGATTACACAAAGTAGGAAAGTTTGATCCTGCTGCCCTGAAGACTCTTCGTAAGAAAGCAACTCATTTGCAGAACAGAACTGGCTTATTTGACACAGTACTGTGTTTGGCAATGAAGGTGTTTGTTTTCTAAACAAACTAGGTAAGAAATATGGTTAATCTACTAAGTTGTACATCTTGTTAGATTTCAAAAATTGGAAAATTTGATCTTGCTGCACTGAAGAGTCTTCTCAAAGAAAGCAACTGATTTGGGAACAGAACAGCCTTATTTCAAACAGTACTGTGTTCGGCAATGAATGGGCTTGTTTTCAAACAAACTACGTTCGAAATGTGTTTAATCTACTAAATTGTATATCTTTTTAGATTACACAAACTAGGAAAGTTTGATCTTGCTGCACTGAAGACTCTTCGTAAGAAAGCAACTCATTTGTGGAACAGAACAGCGTTATTTCAAACAGTACTGCGTTCGGCAATGAAAGTGTTTATTTTCTAAACAATCAACGTTAGAAATGTGGTTAATCTAATAGATTCTACATCTTGTTAGATTACACAAACTAGGAAAGTTTCATCTTGCTGCACTGAAAACTCTTCGTCAGAAAGCAACTCAGTTGGGGATCAGAACAGGCCTATTTCACACAGTACCGTGTTCGGCAATGAATGGGTTTGTTTTCTAAACAAACTACTTTAGAAATGAAGTTAGTCTATTAAGTTGTACATCTGGTTAGATTACAAAAACTAGGAAAGTTTGATCTTTCTGCACTGAAGACTCTTTGTAAGAAAGCAACTCATTTGGGAACAAAACAGCCTTATTTCACACAGTACTGTGGTCGGGCAATGAAGGCGTTTGTTTTGAAACAAACTACGTTAGAAATCTGGTTAATCTACCAAGTTGAACATCTTGTTAGATTACACAAACTAGGAAGTTTGATCTTGCTGCACTGAAGACTCTTCATAATACAGCAACTCATTTGTAGAACAGAACTAGCTTACTTCACACAGTACTGCATTTGGCAATGAAGATGTTTGTTTGCTAAAGAAACTACGTTAGAAATGTGGTTAATCTACTAAGTTGTACATCTTTTTAGATTACACAAACTAGGAAAGTTTGATCTTGCTGCACTGAAGACTCTTTGTAAGAAACCAACTCATTAGGAGAACAGAACTGGCTTATTTCACACAGTACTGTGTTGGAAATGAATGGGTTTGTTTTTCTAAACAAACTAATTTAGAAATGTGGTTAATCTACTAAATTGTACACCATGTTAGATTACAAAAACTAGGAAAGTTTGATTATCTGCACTGAAGACTCTTCCTAAGAAAGCAACTCATTTGGGAACAAAACACCCTTATTTCACAGTACTGTGGTCGGCAATGAAGGCGTTTGTTTTCTAAACAAACTACGTTAGAAATCTGGTTAATCTACTAAGTTGTACATCTTGTTAGATTACACAAACTAGGAAGTTTGATCTTGCTTCACTGAACACTCTTCATAATACAGCAACTCATTTGTAGAACAGAACTAGCTTACTTCACACAGTACTGCATTCGCAATGAAGGTGTTTGTTTTCTAAACAAACTACTTTAGAAATGTGGTTAATCTACGAAGTTGTACATCTTGTTAGATTACACAAACTAGGAAAGTTTGATCTTGATGCACTGAAGACTCTTCGTAAGAAAGCAACTCATTTGGAGAACAGAACTGGCTTCTTTCACACAGTACTGTGTTCGCAATGAAGATGTTTGTTTTCTAAAAAAACTACATTATAAATGTGGTTAATCTACTAAGTTGTACATCTTGTTCGATTACACAAACTAGGAAAGTTTGATCTTGCTGCAGTGAAGACTCTTGGTAAGAAACAAACTCATTTGCAGAACAGAACTGCCTTATGTCACAGAGTACTGTGTTCGGCAATGAAGGCGTTTGTTTTCTAAACAAACTACGTTATAAATCTGGTTAATCTACTAAGTTGAACATCTTGTTAGATTACACAAACTAGGAAAGTTTGATCTTGCTGCACTGAAGACTCTTCGTAAGAAAGCAACTCATTTGAAGAAGAGAACTGGCTTATTTCACACAGTACTGTGTTCGGCAATGAAGGTGTTTGTTTTCTAAACAAACTACGTTAGAAATGTGGTTAATCTACTAAATTGTACATCTTGTTAGATTACACAAACTAGGAAAGTTTGATCTTGCTGCACTGAAGACTCATCGTAAGAAAACAACAAATTTGCGCAACAGAACAGCCTTATTTCGCACAGTACTGTGTTCGGCAATAAAGGTGTTTGTATTCTAAACAAACTAGGTTAGAAATGTGGTTAATCTACTAAATTGTACATCTTGTTAGATTACACAAACTAGGAAACTTTGATCTTGCTGCACTGAAGAGTCTTCGTAAGAAAGCTACTGATTTCGGGAACAGAACAGCCTTATTTCAAACAGTACTGTGTTTGGCAATGAATGGGTTTGTTTTCTAAACAAACTACGTTTAGAAATGTGTTTAATCTACTAAGTTGTATATCTTCTTATATTGCACAAACTAGGAAAGTTTGATCTAGCTGCACTGAAGACTATTCGTAACAAAGCAACTCATTTGGAGAACAGAACAGCCTTATTTCACACAGTAGTGTGTTCGGCAATGAATGGGTTTGTTTTCTAAACAAACTACTTTAGAAATGAAGGTAGTCTATGAAGTTGTACATCTTGTTAGATTACACAAACTAGGAAAGTTTGATCTTGCTGTACTGAAGACTCTTTGTAAGAAAGCAACTCATTTGTAGAACAGAACTGGCTTACTTCAAACAGTACTGGGTTCGGCAACGAAGGTGTTAGTTTTCTAAACAAACTACGTTAGAAATGTGGTTAATCTACTAAATTGTACATCTTGTGACATTACACAAATTAGGAAAGTTTGATCTTGCTGCACTGAAGACTCTTCTTAAGAAAGCAACTCATTTGCAGAACAGAACAGGCTTATTTCACACAGTACTGTGTTCGGCAATGAAGGTGTTTATTATCTAAACAAACTAGGTTAGAAATGTGGTTAATCTACTGAATTGTACATCTTGTTAGATTACATAAACTAGGAAACTTTAATCTTGCTGTACTGAAGACTCTCCGTAAGAAAGCAACTCATTTGGAGAACAGAACTGGCTTATTTCACACAGTACTGTGTTCGGCAATAAAGGCGTTTGTTTTCTAAACAAACTACTTTTGAAATGTGGTTAATCTACTAAAGTGTACATCTTGTCAGATTACACAAACTAGGAAAGTTTTGATCTTGCTGCACTGAAGACTTTTAAGAAACCAACTCATTTGGGGAACAGAAAGTGTTATTTCACACAGTACTGTCTTGACAAGTACTGTGTTAATCTACTAAAGTGTACATCTTGTCAATTGAAGGAAAGTTTGATCTTTGCACTAAACAAACTCATTTTGCGGAACAGAACAGTCTTATAAACTGTGTTGGGCAATGAAGCGTTTGTTTTCTCTACGTTATAAATCTCTGGTTAATCTACTAAATTGAACATCTTGTTAGATTACACAAAGTAGGAAAGTTTGATCCTGCTGCCTGAAGACTCTTCGTAAAGAAAGCAACTCATTTGCAGAACAGAACTGGCTTATTTGACACAGTACTGTGTTTGGCAATGAAGGTGTTTGTTTTCTAAACAAACTAGGTAAGAAATATGGTTAATCTACTAAGTTGTACATCTTGTTAGATTTCAAAAATTGGAAAATTTGATCTTGCTGCACTGAAGAGTCTTCGAAAGAAAGCAACTGATTTCGGGAACAGAACAGCCTTATTTCAAACAGTACTGTGTTCGGCAATGAATGGGCTTGTTTTCAAACAAACTACGTTCGAAATGTGTTTAATCTACTAAATTGTATATCTTTTTAGATTACACAAACTAGGAAAGTTTGATCTTGCTGCACTGAAGACTCTTCGTAAGAAAGCAACTCATTTGTGGAACAGAACAGCGTTATTTCAAACAGTACTGCGTTCGGCAATGAAAGTGTTTATTTTCTAAACAATCAACGTTAGAAATGTGGTTAATCTAATAGATTCTACATCTTGTTAGATTACACAAACTAGGAAAGTTTCATCTTGCTGCACTGAAAACTCTTCGTCAGAAAGCAACTCAGTTGGGGATCAGAACAGGCCTATTTCACACAGTACCGTGTTCGGCAATGAATGGGTTTGTTTTCTAAACAAACTACTTTAGAAATGAAGTTAGTCTATTAAGTTGTACATCTGGTTAGATTACAAAAACTAGGAAAGTTTGATCTTTCTGCACTGAAGACTCTTTGTAAGAAAGCAACTCATTGGGGAACAAAACAGCCTTATTTCACACAGTACTGTGGTCGGCAATGAAGGCGTTTGTTTTCGAAACAAACTACGTTAGAAATCTGGTTAATCTACCAAGTTGAACATCTTGTTAGATTACACAAACTAGGGAAGTTTGATCTTGCTGCACTGAAGACTCTTCATAATACAGCAACTCATTTGTAGAACAGAACTAGCTTACTTCACACAGTACTGCATTTGGCAATGAAGATGTTTGTTTGCTAAAGAAACTACGTTAGAAATGTGGTTAATCTACTAAGTTGTACATCTTTTTAGATTACACAAACTAGGAAAGTTTGATCTTGCTGCACTGAAGACTCTTTGTAAGAAACCAACTCATTAGGAGAACAGAACTGGCTTATTTCACACAGTACTGTGTTCGGAAATGAATGGGTTTGTTTTCTAAACAAACTAATTTAGAAATGTGGTTAATCTACTAAATTGTACACCATGTTAGATTACAAAAACTAGGAAAGTTTGATTATCTGCACTGAAGACTCTTCCTAAGAAAGCAACTCATTTGGGGAACAAAACACCCTTATTTCACACAGTACTGTGGTCGGCAATGAAGGCGTTTGTTTTCTAAACAAACTACGTTAGAAATCTGGTTAATCTACTAAGTTGTACATCTTGTTAGATTACACAAACTAGGGAAGTTTGATCTTGCTTCACTGAACACTCTTCATAATACAGCAACTCATTTGTAGAACAGAACTAGCTTACTTCACACAGTACTGCATTCGGCAATGAAGGTGTTTGTTTTCTAAACAAACTACTTTAGAAATGTGGTTAATCTACGAAGTTGTACATCTTGTTAGATTACACAAACTAGGAAAGTTTGATCTTGATGCACTGAAGACTCTTCGTAAGAAAGCAACTCATTTGGAGAACAGAACTGGCTTCTTTCACACAGTACTGTGTTCGGTAATGAAGATGTTTGTTTTCTAAAAAAACTACATTATAAATGTGGTTAATCTACTAAGTTGTACATCTTGTTCGATTACACAAACTAGGAAAGTTTGATCTTGCTGCAGTGAAGACTCTTGGTAAGAAACAAACTCATTTGCAGAACAGAACTGCCTTATGTCACAGAGTACTGTGTTCGGCAATGAAGGCGTTTGTTTTCTAAACAAACTACGTTATAAATCTGGTTAATCTACTAAGTTGAACATCTTGTTAGATTACACAAACTAGGAAAGTTTGATCTTGCTGCACTGAAGACTCTTCGTAAGAAAGCAACTCATTTGAAGAAGAGAACTGGCTTATTTCACACAGTACTGTGTTCGGCAATGAAGGTGTTTGTTTTCTAAACAAACTAGGTTAGAAATGTGGTTAATGTACTAAATTGTACATCTTGTTAGATTACACAAACTAGGAAACTTTGATCTTGCTGCACTGAAGAGTCGTCGTAAGAAACCAACTCATTTGGAGAACAGAACTGGCGTATTTCACACAGTAGTGTGTTCGGTAATGAAGATGTTTGTTTTCTAAAAAAACTACGTTAGAAATGTGGTTAATCTACTAAACTATACACCATCTTTGATTACACAAACTAGAAACGTTTGATCTTGCTGCACTGAAGACTCTTCGTAAGAAAGCAACTCATTTGGAGAACAGAACAGCCTTATTTCACACAGTACTGTGTTCGGCAATGAAGGTGTTAGTTTTCTATACAAACTACGTTATAAATGTGGTTAAACTACTAAGTTGTACATCTTGTTAGATTACACAAACTAGGGAAGTTTGATCTTGCTGCACTGAAGAGTCTTCGGAAGAAAGCAACGCATTTAAGGAAATAGAACAGCCTTATTTCACACAGTACTGTGTTGGGCAATGAATGGGATTGTTTTCTAAACAAAGTACTTTAGAAATGAAGGTATTCTATTAAGGTGTACATCTTGTTAGATTACACAAACTAGGAAAGTTTGATCTTGCTGCACTGAAGACTCTTCGTAAGAAAGGAACTCATTTCGGGAACTGAACAGCCTTATTTCACACAGTACTGTGTTCGGCAATGAAGGTGTTTGTTTTCTAAACAAACCACGTTATAAATGTGGTTAATCTACTAAGTTGTACATCTTGTTAGATTACACAAACTAGGAAAGTTTTATGTTGCTGCACTGAAGAGTCTTCGTAAGAAAGCATCTCATTTGGGGAATAGAACAGCCTTATTTCAAACAGTACTGTGTTCGGCAATGAATGGGTTTGTTTTCTAAACAAACTACTTTAGAAATGAAGGTAGTCTATTTAGTTGTACATCTTGTTAGATTACAAAAACTAGGAAAGTTTGATCTTGCTGCCCTGAAGACTCTTCTCAAGAAAGCAACTGATTTCGGGAACAGAACAGCCTTATTTCACACAGTACTGTGTTTGGAAATGAAGGCGTTTGTTTTCTAAACAAACAACGTTAGAAATGTGGTTAATCTACTAAGTTGTACATCTTGTTAGATTACACAAACTAGGAAAGTTTGATCTTGCTGCACATAAGAGTCTTCGTAAGAAAGCAACTCATTTGGGGAACAGAACAGCCTTATTTCACACAGTACTGTGTTCGGCAATGAATGGGTTTGTGTTCTAAACAAACTACGTTAGAAATGTGGTTAATCTACTAAGTTGTACATCTTGTTAGATTACACAAACTAGGAAAGTTTCATCTTGCTGCACTGAAGACTCCTCGTAAGAAAGCAACTCATTTGTAGAACAGAACTAGCTTACTTCACACAGTACTGCATTCGGCAATGAAAGTGTTTGTTTTCTAAACAAACTATGTTAGAAATCTGGTTAAGCTACTAAGTTGTACAACTTGTTAGATTACACAAACTGGGAAAGTTTGATCTTGCTGCACTGAAGACTCTTCGAAAGAAAGCAACTCATTTGCGGAACAGAACAGCCTTATTTCACACAGTACTGCGTTCGGCAATGAAGGTGTTTGTTTTCTAAACAAACTACGTTAGAAAAATGTGGTTAATCTACTAAATTCTACATCTTGTTAGATTATACAAACTAGGAAAGTTTGATCTTGCTGCACTGAAGAGTCTTCGGAAGAAAGCAACTCATTTGGGGAACAGAACAGCCTTATTTCACACAGTACTGTGTTCGGCAATGAAGGCGTTTGTTTTCTAAACGAACTACGTTAGAAATGTGGTTAATCTACTAATTTGTACATCTTGTAAGATTACAGAAACTAGGAAAGTTTGATCTTGCTGCACTGAATACTCTTCGTAAGAAAGCAACTCATTTGTGGAACAGAACAGCCTTATTTCACACAGTACTGCGTTCAGCAATGAAGGTGTTTGTTTTCTAAACAAACTACGTTAGAAATGTGGTTAATCTACTAAATTCTACATCTTGTTAGATTACACAACCTAGGAAAGTTTGATCTTGCTGCACAGAAGACTCTTCGTAAGAGAGCAACTCATTTGGGGATCAGAACAGGCTTATTTCACACAGTACTGTGTTCGGGAATGAAGGGATTTGTTTTCTAAATGAACTACGTTAGAAATGTGGTTAATCTACTAAGTTGTACATCTTGTTAGATTACAAAAAGTAGGAAAGTTTGATCTTGCTGCCCTGAAGACTCTTCTCAAGAAAGCAACTGATTTCGGGAACAGAACAGCCTTATTTCACACAGTACTGTGTTCGGCCAAAAAGGCGTTTGTTTTCTAAACAAACTACGTTAGAAATGTGGTTAATCTACTAAGTTGTACATCTTGTTAGATTACACAAACTAGGAAAGTTTGATCTTGCTGCATTGAAGACTCTTCGTAAGAAAGCAACTCATTTGGAGAACAGAATAGCCTTATTTCACACAGTACTGTGTTCGGCAATGAAGGCGTTTGTTTTCTGAACAAACTACGTTAGAAATGTGATTAATCTACTAAGTTGTACATCTTGTAAGATTACACAACCTAGGAAAGTTTGATCTTGCTGCACTGAAGACTCTTCGTATGAAAGCAACTCATTTGTAGAACAGAACTAGCTTACTTCACACAGTACTGCATTCGGCAATGAATGTGTTTGTTTTCTAAACAAACTACGTTAGAAATGTGGTTAATCTACTAAATTGTACATCGTGTTAGATTACACAAACTAGGAAAGTTTGATCTTGCTGCAATGAATACTCTTCGTAAGAAAGCAACTCATATGGGGAACAGAAGAGCCTTATTTCACAAAGTACTGTGTTTGGAAATGAAGGCCTTTGTTTTCTAAACAAACTAGGTTAGAACTGTGGTTAATCTACTAAGTTGTACATCTTGTTAGATTACACAAACTAGGAAAGGTTGATCTTGCTGCACTGAAGACTCTTCGTAAGAAAGCAACTCATTTGGAGAACAGAATAGCCTTATTTCACATAGTACTGTGTTCGGCAATGAAGGTGTTTGTTTTCTAAACAAACTACCTTATAAATATGGTGAATCTACTAAGTTGTACATCTTGTTAGATTACACAAACTAGGAATGTTTGATCTTGCTGCACTGAAGACTCTTCGTAAGAAAGCAACTCATTTGGACAACAGAATCGCCTTATTTCACATAGTACTGTGTTCGGCAATGAAGGTGTTTGTTTTCTAAACAAACTACGTTATAAATGTGGTTAATCTACTAAGTTGTACATCTTGTTAGATTACACAAACTAGGAACGTTTGATCTTGCTGCACTGAAGAGTCTTCGTAAGAAACCAACTCATTTGGGGAACAGAACAGCCTTATTTCACACAGTACTGTGTTCGGCAATGAATGGGTTTGTTTTCTAAACAAACTACTTTAGAAATGAAGGTAGTCTATTAAGTTGTACATCTTGTTAGATTACACAAACTAGGAAAGTTTGATCTTGCTGCACTGAAGAGTCTTCGTAAGAAACCAACTCATTTGGGGAACAGCACAGCCTTATGTCACACAGTACTGTGTTCGGCAATGAATGGGTTTGTTTTCTAAACAAAGTACTTTAGAAATGAAGGTAGTCTATTAAGTTGTACATCTTGTTAGATTACAAAAACTAGGAAAGTTTGATCTTGCTGTCCTGAAGACTCTTCTCAAGAAAGCAACTGATTTCGGGAACAGAACAGCCATATTTCACACAGTACTGTGTTCGGCAATGAAGGCGTTTGTTTTCTAAACAAACTACGTTAGAAATGTTGTTACTCTACTAAGTTGTACATCTTGTTAGATTACAAAAACTAGGAAAGTTTGATTTTGCTGCCCTCAAGACTCTTCTCAAGAAAGCAACTGATTTCGGGAACAGAACAGCCTTATTTCACACAGTACTGTGTTCGGCAATGAAGGCGTTTGTTTTCTAAAAAAACTACGTTAGAAATGTGGTTAATCTACTAAGTTGTACATCTTGTTAGATTACACAAACTAGGAAAGTTTGATCTTGCTGCATTGAAGACTCTTCGTAAGAAAGCAACTCATTTGGAGAACAGAACTAGCTTACTTCACACAGTACTGCATTCGGCAATGAAGGTGTTTGTTTTCTAAACAAACTACGTTAGAAATGTGCTCAATCTACTGAGTTGCACATCTTGTAAGAATACACAAACTAGGAAAGTTTGATCTTGCTGCACTGAAGACTCTTCGTAAGAAAGCAACTCATTTGGAGAACACAACTAGCTTACTTCACACAGTACTGCATTCGCCAATGAAGGTGTTTGTTTTCTAAACAAACTACGTTAGAAATGTGGTTAATCTACTAAATTGTACATCTTGTGAGATTACACAAACTAGGAAAGTTTGATCTTGCTGCACTGAAGACTCTTCGTAAGAAAGCAACTCATTTGGGGAACAGTACAGCCTTATTTCACACAGTACTGTGTTCGGCAATGAAGGCGTTTGCTTTCTAAACAAACTACGTGAGAAATGTGGTTAATCTATTACGTTGTACATCTTGTTAGATTATACAACCTAGGAAAGTTTGATCTTGCTGCACTGAAGACTCTTCGTAAGAAAACAACTCATTTGCGGAACAGAACAGCCTTATTTCACACAGTACTGCGTTCGGCAATGAAGGTGCTTGTTTTCTAAACAAACTACGTTAGAAATGTGGTTATTCTACTAAATTCTACATCTTGTTAGATTACATAAACTAGGAAAGTTTGATCTTGCTGCACTGAAGACTCTTCGTAAGAAAGCAACTCATTTGCGGAACAGAACAGCCTTATTTCACACAGTACTGCGTTCGGCAATGAAGGTGTTTGTTTTCTAAACAAACTACGTTAGAAATGTGGTTATTCTACTAAATTCTACATCTTGTTAGATTACACAAACTAGGAAAGTTTGATCTTGCTGAACTGAAGAGTCTTCGTAAGAAACCAACTCATTTGGGGAACAGAATAGCCTTATTTCACATAGTACTGTGTTCGGCAATGAAGGTGTTTGTTTTCTAAACAAACTACGTTATAAATGTGGTTAATCTACGAAGTTGTACATCTTGTTAGATTACACAAACTAGGAAAGTTTGATCTTGCTGCACTGAAGAGTCTTCGTAAGAAAGCATCTCATTTGGGGAACAGCACTGCCTTATTTCACACAGTACTGTGTTCGGCAATGAATGGGTTTGTTTTCTAAACAAAGTACTTTAGAAATGAAGGTAGTCTGTTAAGTTGTACATCTTGTTAGATTACAAAAACTAGGAAGTTTGATCTTGCTGCCCTGAAGACTCTTCTCAAGAAAGCAACTGATTTCGGGAACAGAACAGCCTTATTTCACACAGTACTGTGTTCGGCAATGAAGGCGTTTGTTTTCTAAACAAACTACGTTATAAATGTGGTTAATCTACTAAGTTGTACATCTTGTTAGATTACACAAACTAGGAAAGTTTGATCTTGCTGCATTGAAGACTCTTCGTAAGAATGCAACTCATTTGGAGAACAGAATAGCCTTATTTAACACAGTACTGTGTTCGGCAATGAAGGCGTTTGTTCTCTAAACAAACTACGTTAGAAATGTGGTTAATATAGTAAGTTGTACATCTTGTAAGATTACCCAAACTAGGAAAGTTTGATCTTGCTGCACTGAAGACTCTTCGTTAGAAAGCAACTCATTTGGAGAACAGAATAGCCTTATTTCACATAGTACTGTGTTCGGCAATGAAGGTGTTTGTTTTCTAAACAAACTGCGTTATAAATGTGGTTAATCTACTAAGTTGTACATCTTGTTAGATTACACAAACTAGGAAAGTTTGATCTTGCTGCACTGAAGAGTCTTCGTAAGAAACCAACTCATTTGGGGAACAGCACATTCTTATTTCACACAGTACTGTGTTCGGCAATGAATGGGTTTGTTGTCTAAACAAAGTACTTTAGAAATGAAGGTAGTCTATTAAGTTGTACATCTTGTTAGATTACAAAAACTAGGAAGTTTGATCTTGCTGCCCTGAAGACTCTTCTCAAGAAAGCAACTGATTTCGGGAACAGAACAGCCTTATTTCACACAGTACTGTGTTCCGCAATGAAGGCGTTTGTTTTCTAAACAAACTACGTTAGAAATGTGGTTAATCAGATAAGTTGTACATCTTGTTAGATTACACAAACTAGGAAAGTTTAATCTTGCTGCATTGAAGACTCTTCGTAAGAAAGCAACTCATTTGGAGAACAGAATAGCATTATTTCACACAGTACTGTGTTCCGCAATGAAGGCCTTTGTTTTCTAAACAAACTACATTAGAAATGTGGTTAATCTACTAAGTTGTACATTTTGTTAGATTACACAAACTACGAAAGTTTGATCTTGTTGCACTGAGGACTCTTCGTAAGAAAGAAACTCATTTGCGCACCAGAACAGCCTTATTTCACAGAGTACTGCGTTCTGCAATGAAGGTTTTGTTTTCTAAACTAACTACGTTAGAAATGTGGTTAATCTACTAAATTCTACATCTTGTTAGATTACACAAACTAGGAAAGTTTTATCTTGCTGCATTGAAGACTCTTCGTAAGAAAGCAACTCATTTGGGTATCAGAACAGGCTTATTTCACACAGTACTGTGTTCGGCAATGAAGGGGTTTGTTTTCTGAACAAACTACGTTAGAAATGTGGTTGATCTACTAAGGTGTACATCTTGTTAGATTACACAAACTAGGAATGTTTGATCTTGCTGCACTGAAGACTCTTCGTAAGAAAGCAACTCATTTGGGGATCAGAACAGGCTTATTTCACACAGTACTGTGTTCGGCAATGAAGGCGTTTGTTTTCTAAACAAACTACGTGAGAAATGTTGTTGATCTACTAAGTTGTACATCTTGTTAGATTACACAAACCAGGAAAGTTTGATCTTGCTGCACTGAAGACTCTTCGTATGAAAGCAACTCATTTGGAGAACAGAATAGCCTTATTTCACATAGTACTGTGTTCGGCAATGAAGGTGTTTGTTTCCTAAACAAACTACGTTATAAATGTGGTTAATCTACTAAGTTGTACATCTTGTTAGATTACACAAACTAGGAAAGTTTGATCTTGATGCACTGAAGAGTCTTCGTAAGAAACCAACTCATTTGGGGAACAGCACTGCCTTATTTCACACAGTACTGTGTTCAGAAATGAATGGGTTTGTTTTCAAAACAAACTATTTTAGAAATGAAGGTAGTCTATTAAGTTGTACATCTTGTTAGATTACAAAAACTAGGAAAGTTTGATCTTGCTGCCCTGAAGACTCTTCTCAAGAAAGCAACTGATTTCGGGAACAGAACAGCCTTATTTCACACAGTACTGTGTTCGGCAATGAAGGCGTTTGTTTTCTAAACAAACTACATTAGAAATGTGGTTAATCTATTAATTTGTACATCTCGTTAGATTATACAAACTAGGAGATTTTGATCTTGCTGCACTGAAGACTCTTCGTAAGAAAGCAACTCATTTGCGGAACAGAACAGCCTTATTTCACACAGTACTGCGTTCGCCAATGAAGGTGTTTGTTTTCTAAACAAACTACGTTAGAAATGTGGTTAATCTACTAAATTGTACATCTTGTAAGATTACACAAACTAGGAAAGTTTGATCTTGCTGCACTGAAGACTCTTCATAAGAAAGGAACTCATTTGCGGAACAGAACAGCCTTATTTCACACAGTACTGCGTTTGCCAATGAAGGTGTTTGTTTTCTAAACAAACTACGTTAGAAATGTGGTTAATCTACTAAATTCTACATCTTGTTAGATTACACAAACTAGGAAAGTTTGATCTTGCTGCACTGAAGACGCTTCGTAAGACAGCAACTCATTTGGGGATCAGAACAGGCTTATTTCACACAGTACTGTGTTCGGGAATGAAGGCGTTTGTTTTCTGAACAACCTACGATAGAAATGTGGTTAATCTACTAAGTTGTACATCTTGTTAGATTACACAAACTAGGAAAGTTTGATCTTGCTGCACTGAAGACTCTTCGTAAGAAAGGAACTCATTTCGGGAACTGAACAGCCTTATTTCACACAGTACTGTGTTCGGCAATGAAGGTGTTTGTTTTCTAAACAAACCACGTTATAAATGTGGTTAATCTACTAAGTTGTATATCTTGTTAGATTACACAAACTAGGAAAGTTTTATCTTGCTGCACTTGAGAGTCTTCGTAAGAAAGCATCTCATTTGGGGAACAGAACAGCCTTATTTCTCACAGTACTGTGTTCGGCAATGAATGGGTTTGTTTTCTAAACAAACTACTTTAGAAATGAAGGTAGTCTATTAAGTTGTACATCTTGTTAGATTACAAAAACTAGGAAAGTTTGATCTTGCTGCCCTGAAGACTTTTCTCAAAAAAGCAACTGATTTCGGGAACAGAACAGCCTTATTTCACACACTACTGTGTTCGGAAATGAAGGCGTTTGTTTTCTTAACAAACAACGTTAGAAATGTGGTTAATCTACTAAGTTGTACATCTTGGTAGATTACACAAACTAGGAAAGTTTGATCTTGCTGCACTGAAGTCTCTTCGTAAGAAAGCAACTCATTTGGAGAACAGAATAGCCATATATCGCACAGTACCGTGTTCGGCAATGAAGGCGTTTGTTTTCAAATCAAACTATTTTAGAAATGAAGGTAGTCTATTAAGTTGTACATCTTGTTAGATTACACAAACTAGGAAAGTAGCATCTTGCTGCACTGAAAACTCTTCGTAAGAAAGCATCTCATTTGGGTAACAGTACAGCCTTATTTCACACAGTACTGTGTTGGCAATGAAGGCGTTTGTTTTCTAAACACACTGCGTTAGAAATGTGGTTAATCTACTAAATTGTACATCTTGTTAGATTATACAAACTAGGAAAGTTTGATCTTGCTGCACTGAAGACTCTTCGTAAGAAAGCAATTCATTTGGGGATCAGAACATGCTTATTTCACACAGTACTGCGTTCGGCAATGAAGATGTTTGTTTTCTAAACAAACTACGTTAGAAATGTGGTTAATCTAGTAAATTCTACATCTTGTTAGATTACACAAACTAGGAAAGTTTGATCTTGCTGCACTGAAGACTTCGTAAGAAAGCAACTCATTTGGGGATCAGAACAGGCTAATTTCACACAGTACTGTGTTCGGCAATGAAGGCGTTTGTTTTGTAAACAACCTACGTTAGAAATGTGGTTAATCTACTAAGTTGTACATCTTGTAAGATTACACAAACTAGGAAAGTTTGATCTTGCTGCACTGAAGACTCTTCGTAAGAAAGCAACTCATTTGTAGAACAGAACTAGCTTACTTCACACAGTACTGCATTCTGCAATGAAGGTGTTAGTTTTCTAAACAAACTACGTTAGAAATGTGGTTAATCTACTAAATTCTACATCTGGTTAGATTACACAAACTAGGAAAGTTTGATCTTGCTGCACTGAAGACTCTTCGTAAGAAAGCAACTGATTTGGGAATCAGAACACGCTTATTTCACAAAGTACGGTCTTCGGCAATTAAGGCGTTTGTTTTCTAAGCAAACTACGTTATAAATTTGGTTAATCTCCTAAATTGTACATCTTGTTAGATTACACAAACTAGGAATGTTTGATCTTGCTACACTGAAGAGTCTTCGTAAGAAACCAACTCATTTGGGGAACAGAACAGCCTTATTTCACACAGTACTGTGTTCGGCAATGAATGGGTTTGTTTTCTAAACAAACTACTTTAGAAATGAATGTAGTCTATTAAGTTGTACATCTTGTTAGATTACAAAAACTAGGAAAGTTTGATCTTGCTGCCCTCAAGACTCTTCTCAAGAAAGCAACTGATTTCGGGAACAGAACAGTCTTATTTCACACAGTACTGTGTTCGGCAATGAAGGCGTTTGTTTTCTAAACATACTATGTTAGAAATGTGGTTAATGTACTAAGTTGTAAATCTTGTAAGATTACACAAACTAGGAAAGTTTGATCTTGCTGCACTGAAGACTCTTCGTAAGAAAGCAACTCATTTGTAGAACAGAACTAGCTTTCTTCACACAGTACTGCATTTGCAATGAAGGCGTTTGTTTTCTAAACAAACTACGTTAGAAATGTGGTTAATCTACTAAGTTGTACATCTTGTTAGATTACACAAACTAGGAAAGTTTGATCTTGCTGCACTGAAAAGTCTTCGTAAGAAACCAACTCATTTGGGGAACAGTACAGCCTTATTTCACACAGTACTGTGTTCGGTAATGAAGGCGTTTGTTTTCTAAACAACCTACGTTAGAAATGTGTTTAATCTACTAAATTGTACATCTTGTTAGATTACACAAACTAGGAACGTTTGATCTTGCTGCACTGAAGAGACTTCGTAAGAAAGCAACTCATTTGGGGAACAGAACAGCCTTATTTCACACAGTACTGTGTTGGGAATGAATGGGTTTGTTTTCTAAACAAACTACTTTAGAAATGAAGGTAGTCTATTAAGTTGTACATCTTGTTAGATTACAAAAACTAGGAAAGTTTGATCTTGCTGCCCTGAAGACTCTTCTCAAGAAAACATCTGATTTCGGGAACAGAACATCCTTATTTCACAGAGTACTGTGTTCGGCAATGAAGGCGTTTGTTTTCTAAACAAACTATGTAAGAAATGTGGTTAATCTACTAAGTTGTACATCTTGTAAGATTACACAAACTAGGAAAGTTTGATCTTGCTGCACTGAAGAAGCTTCGTGAGAAAGCAACTCATTTGTAGAACAGAACTAGCTTACTTCACACAGTACTGCATTTGCAATGAAGGCGTTTGTTTTCTTACAAACTACGTTAGAAATGTGGTTAATCTACTAACTTGTACAACTTGTTAGTTTACACAAACTAGGAAAGTTTGATCTTGCTGCACTGAAGACTCTTCGTAAGAAAGGAACTCATTTGGGGAACAGAACAGCCTTATTTCACACAGTACTGTGTTCGGTAATGAAGGCGTTTGTTTTCTAAACAAACTACGTTAGAAATGTGGTTAATCTACTAAGTTGTACATCTTGTTAGATTATACACACTAGGAAAGTTTGATTTTGCTTCACTGAAGACTCTTCGTAAGAAAGCAACTCATTTGCGGAACAGAACAGCCTTATTTCACACAGTACTGCGTTCGGCAATGAAGGTGTTTGTTTTATAAACAAACTACGTTAGAAATGTGGTTAATCTACTAAATTCTAAACTTGTTAGATTACACAAACTAGGAAAGTTTGATCTTGCTGCACTGATGACTGTTCGTAAGAAAGCAACTCATTTGGGGATCAGAACAGGCTTATTTCACACAGTATTGTTTTCGGCAATGAAGGGGTTTGTTTTCTAAACAAATTACGTCAGAAATGTGGTTAATCTACTACATTGTACATCTTGTTAGATTACACAAACTAGGAAAGTTTGATGTTGCTGCACTGAAGAGTCTTCGTAAGAAAGCAACCCCTTTGGGGAACAGAACAGCCTTATTTCAAACAGTACTGTGTTTGGCAATGAATGGGTTTGTTTTCTAAACAAACTACTTTAGAAATGAAGGTAGTCTATTAAGTTGTACATCTTGTTAGATTACAAAATCTAGGAAAGTTTGATCTTGCTGCCTTCAAGACTCTTCTCAAGAAAGCAACTGATTTCGGGAACAGAACAGCCTTATTTCACACAGTACTATGTTCGGCAATGAAGGCGGTTGTTTTCTAAACAAACTGCGTTAGAAATGTGGTTAATCTACTAAGTTGTACATCTTGTTAGATTATACAAACTAGGAAAGTTTGATCTTGCTGCACTGAAAAGTCTTCGTAAGAAAGCAACTCATTTGGGGATCAGAACAGGCTTATTTCACACAGTACTGTGTTCGCCAATGAAGGGGTTTGTTTTCCAAACAAACTACGTTACAAATGTGGTTAATCTACTAAGTTGTACATCTTGTTAGATTACACAAACTAGGAAAGTTTAATCTTGCTGCACAGAAGACTCTTCGTGAGAAAGCAACTCATTTGGAGAACAGAATAGCCTTATTTCACACAGTACTGTGTTCGGCAATGAAGGTGTTTGTTTTCTAAACAAACTACGTTAGAAATGTGGTTAATCTACGAAATTCTACATCTTGTTAGATTACACAAACTAGGAAAGTTTGATCTTGCTGCACTGAAGACTCTTCGTAAGAAAGCAACTGATTTGGGGATCAGAACACGTTTATTTCACACAGTACTGTGTTCGGCAGTGAAGGCGTTTGTTTTCTAAACAAACTATGTTAGAAATGTGGTTAATCTACTAAGTTGTACATCTTGTAAGATTACACAAACTAGGAAAGTTGGATCTTGCTGCACTGAAGACTCTTCGTAAGAAAGCAACTCATTTGTAGAACAGAAGTAGCTTACTTCACACAGTACTGCATTTGCAATGAAGGTGTTTGTTTTCTAAACAAACTACGTTAGAAATGAGGTTAATCTACTAAGTTGTACATCTTGTTAGATTACACAAACTAGGAAACTTTGATCTTGCTGCACTGAAGACTCTTCGTAAGAAATCAACTCATTTGGGGAAACGAACAGACTAATTTCACACAGTACTGTGTTCGGCAATGAAGGCCTTTGTTTTCTAAACAAACTACGTTAGAAATGTGGTTAATCTACTAAGTTGTACATCTTGTTAGATTATACAAACTAGGAAAGTTTGATCTTCCTGCACTGAAGACTCTTCGTAAGAAAGCAACTCATTTGCGGAACAGAACAGACTTATGTCACACAGTACTGCGTTCGGCAATGAAGGTGTTTGTTTTCTAAACAAACTACGTTAGAAATGTGGTTAATCTACTAAATTCTACATCTTGGTAGATTACACAATCTAGGAAAGTTCGATCTTGCTGCACTGAAGACTCTTCGTAAGAAAGCAACTCATTTGGGGATCAGAATAGGCTTATTTCACACAGTTCTGTGTTCGGCAATGAAGGCGTTTGTTTTCTAAACAACCTACATTAGAAATGTGGTTAATCTACTAAGTTGTACATCTTGTTAGATTATACAAACTAGGAAAGTTTGATCTTGCTGCACTGAAGAGTCTTCGTAAGAAACCAACTCATTTGGGGAACAGTACAGCCTTATTTCACACAGTACTGTGTTCCACAATGAATGGGTTTGTTTTCTAAACAAACTACTTTACAAATGAAGGTAGTCTATTAAGTTGTACATCATGTTAGATTACAAAAACTAGGAAAGTTTGATCATGCTGCACTGAAGAGTCTTCGTAAGAAAGCAACTAATTTGGGGAACAGAACAGCCTTATTTCACATAGTACTGTGTTCGGCAATGAATCGGTTTTTTTTCTAAACAAACTACTTTAGAAATGAAGGTAGTCTATTAAGTTGTACATCTTGTTAGATTACAAAAACTAGGAAAGATTGATCTTGCTGCCTTCAAGACTCTTCTCAAGAAAGCAACTGATTTCGGGAACAGAACAGCCTTATTTCACACAGTACTATGTTCGGCAATGAAGGTGGTTGTTTTCTAAACAAACTGCGTTAGAAATGTGGTTAATCTACTAAGTTGTACATCTTGTTAGATTATACAAACTAGGAAAGTTTGATCTTGCTGCACTGAAGACTCTTCGTAAGAAAGCAACTCATTTGCGCAACAGAACAGCCTTATTTCACACAGTACTGCGTTCGGCAATGAAGGTGTTTGTTTTCTAAACAACCTACGTTAGAAATGTGGTTAATGTACTAAATTCTACATCTTGTTGATTACACAAACTAGGAAAGTTTGATCTTGCTGCCCTGATGACTGTTCGTAAGAAAGCAACTCATTTGGGGATCAGAACAGGCTTATTTCACACAGTACTGTGTTCGCCAATGAAGGGGTTTGTTTTCCAAACAAACTACGTTACAAATGTGGTTAATCTACTAAGTTGTACATCTTGTTAGATTACACAAACTAGGAAAGTTTAATCTTGCTGCACTGAAGACTCTTCGTAAGAAAGCAACTCATTTGGAGAACAGAATAGCCTTATTTCACACAGTACTGTGTTCGGCAATGAAGGTGTTTGTTTTCTAAACAAACTACGTTAGAAATGTGGTTAATCTACGAAATTCTACATCTTGTTAGATTACACAAACTAGGAAAGTTTGACCTTGCTGCACTGAAGACTCTTTGTAAGAAAGCAACTGATTTGGGGATCAGAACACGTTTATTTCACACAGTACTGTGTTCGGCAGTGAAGGCGTTTGTTTTCTAAACAAACTATGTTAGAAATGTGGTTAATCTACTAAGTTGTACATCTTGTAAGATTACACAAACTAGGAAAGTTGGATCTTGCTGCACTGAAGACTCTTCGTAAGAAAGCAACTCATTTGTAGAACAGAAGTAGCTTACTTCACACAGTACTGCATTTGCAATGAAGGTGTTTGTTTTCTAAACAAACTACGTTAGAAATGAGGTTAATCTACTAAGTTGTACATCTTGTTAGATTACACAAACTAGGAAACTTTGATCTTGCTGCACTGAAGACTCTTCGTAAGAAAGCAACTCATTTGGGGAAACGAACAGACTAATTTCACACAGTAATGTGTTCGGCAATGAAGGCCTTTGTTTTCTAAACAAACTACGTTAGAAATGTGGTTAATCTACTAAGTTGTACATCTTGTTAGATTATACAAACTAGGAAAGTTTGATCTTCCTGCACTGAAGACTCTTCGTAAGAAAGCAACTCAATTGCGGAACAGAACAGACTTATTTCACACAGTACTGCGTTCGGCAATGAAGGTGTTTGTTTTCTAAACAAACTACGTTAGAAATGTGGTTAATCTACTAAATTCTACATCTTGGTAGATTACACAAACTAGGAAAGTTCGATCTTGCTGCACTGAAGACTCTTCGTAAGAAAGCAATTCATTTGGGGATCAGAATAGGCTTATTTCACACAGTTCTGTGTTCGGCAATGAAGGCGTTTGTTTTCTAAACAACCTACATTAGAAATGTGGTTAATCTACTAAGTTGTACATCTTGTTAGATTACACAAACTAGGAACGTTTGATCTTGCTGCACTGAAGACTCTTCGTAAGAAAACAACTCATTTGGAGAACAGAATAGCCTTATTTCACATAGTACTGTGTTCGGCAATGAAGGTGTTTGTTTTCTAAACAAACTACGTTATAAATGTGGTTAATCTACTAAGTTGTACATCTTGTTAGATTATACAAACTAGGAAAGTTTGATCTTGCTGCACTGAAGAGTCTTCGTAAGAAACCAACTCATTTGGGGAACAGTACAGCCTTATTTCACACAGTACTGTGTTCGGCAATGAATGGGTTTGTTTTCTAAACAAACTACTTTACAAATGAAGGTAGTCTATTAAGTTGTACATCATGTTAGATTACAAAAACTAGGAAAGTTTGATCATGCTGCACTGAAGAGTCTTCGTAAGAAAGCAACTAATTTGGGGAACAGAACAGCCTTATTTCACATAGTACTGTGTTCGGCAATGAATCGGTTTTTTTTCTAAACAAACTACTTTAGAAATGAAGGTAGTCTATTAAGTTGTACATCTTGTTAGATTACAAAAATTAGGAAAGTTTGATCTTGATGCCCTCAAGACTCTTCTCAAGAAAGCAACTGATTTCGGGAACAGAACAGCCTTATTTCACACAGTACTGTGTTCGGCAATGAAAGCGTTTGTTATCTAAACAAACTACGTTAGAAATGTGGTTAATCTACTAAGTTGTACATCTTGTTAGATTATACAAACTAGGAAAGTTTGATCTTGCTGCACTGAAGAGTCTTCGTAAGAAATCAACTCATTTGGGGAACAGAACAGCCTTATTTCACACAGTACTGTGTTCGGCAATGAATGGGTTTGTTTTCTAAACAAACTACTTTAGAAATGAAGGTAGTCTATTAAGTTGTACATCTTGTTAGATTACAAAAACTAAGAAAGTTTGATCTTGCTGCCCTTAAGACTCTTCTCAAGAAAGCAACTGATTTCGGGAACAGAACAGCCTTATTTCACACAGTACTGTGTTCGGTTATGAAGGCGTTTGTTTTCTAAACAAACTACGTTAGAAATGTGGTTAATCTACTAAGTTGTACATCTTTTTAGATTACACAAACTAGGAAAGTTTGATCTTGGTGCACTGAAGACTCTTCGTAAAAGGAACTCATTTGGTGATCAGAACAGGCTTATTTCACACCGTAGTGTGTTCGGCCATGAAGGGTTTTTTTTTCTAAACAAAATATGTTAGAAACGTGGTTAATCTACTAATTGTACATCTTGTTAGATTACACAAACAGGAAAGTTTGATCTTGCTGCACTGAAGACTCTTCGTAAGAAAGCAACTCATTTGGAGAACCGAATAGCCTTATTTCACATAGTACTGTGTTCAGCAAGGAAGGTTTTGTTTTCTCAACAAACTACGTTAGAAATGTGGTTAATGTACGAAATTCTACATCTTGTTAGATTACACAAACTAGGAAAGTTTGATCTTGCTGCACTGAAGACTCTTCGTAAGAAAGCAACTGATTTGCGGATCAGAACACGCTTATTTCACACAGTACTGTGTTCGGCAATGAAGGCGTTTGTTTTCTAAACAAACTACGTTAGAAATGTGGTTAATCTACTAAGTTGTACATCTTGTTAGATTACACAAACTAGGAAAGTTTGATCTGGCTGCACTGAAGACTCTTCGTAAGAAAGCAACTCATTTGGAGAACAGAATCGCCTTATTTCACAAAGTACTGTGTTCGGCATTGAAGGTGTTTGTTTTCAAAACAAACTACGTTATAAATGTGGTTAATCTACTAAGTTGTACATCTTGTTAGATTACACAAACTAGGAAAGTTTGATCTTGCTGCACTGAAGAGTCTTTGTAAGAAACCAACTCATTTGGGGAAGAGAACACCCTTATTTCACACAGTACTGTGTTCGGCAATGAATGGGTTTGTTTTCTAAACAAACTACTTTAGAAATGAAGGTAGTCTATTAAGTTGTACATCTTGTTAGATTACACAAACTAGGAAAGTTTGATCTTGCTGCCCTCAAGACTCTTCTCAAGAAAGCAACTGATTTCGGGAACAGAACAGCCTTATTTCACACAGTACTGTGTTCGGCAATGAAGGCGTTTGTTTTCTAAACAAACTATGTTAGAAATGTGGTTAATCTACTAAGTTGTACAACTTGTAAGATTACACAAACTAGGAAAGTTTGATCTGGCTGCACTGAAGACTCTTCGTAAGAAAGCAACTCATTTGCGGAAGAGAACAGCCTTATTTCACACAGTACTGCGTTCGGCAATGAAGGTGTTTGTTTTCTAAACAACTACGTTAGAAATGTGGTTTATCTACTAAATTCTACATCTTGTTAGATTACACAAACTAGGAAAGTTTGATCTTGCTGCACTGAAGACTCTTCGTAAGAAAGCAACTCATTTGGGGAACAGAACAGCTTTATTTCACATAGTACTGTGTTCGGCAATGAAGGCGTTTGTTTTCTAAACAAACTACGTTAGAAATGTGGTTAATCTATTAATTTGTACATCTCGTTAGATTATACAAACTAGGAGATTTTGATCTTGCTGCACTGAAGACTCTTCGTAAGAAAGCAACTCATTTGCGGAACAGAACAGCCTTATTTCACACAGTACTGCGTTCGCCAATGAAGGTGTTTGTTTTCTAAACAAACTACGTTAGAAATGTGGTTAATCTACTAAATTCTACATCTTGTTAGATTACACAAACTAGGAACGTTTGATCTTGCTGCACTGAAGACGCTTCGTAAGACAGCAACTCATTTGGGTATCAGAACAGGCTTATTTCACACAGTACTGTGTTCGGGAATGAAGGCGTTTGTTTTCTGAACAACCTACGATAGAAATGTGGTTAATCTACTAAGTTGTACATCTTGTTAGATTACACAAACTAGGAAAGTTTGATCTTGCTGCACTGAAGACTCTTCGTAAGAAAGGAACTCATTTCGGGAACTGAACAGCCTTATTTCACACAGTACTGTGTTCGGCAATGAAGGTGTTTGTTTTCTAAACAAACCACGTTATAAATGTGGTTAATCTACTAAGTTGTATATCTTGTTAGATTACACAAACTAGGAAAGTTTTATCTTGCTGCACTGAAGAGTCTTCGTAAGAAAGCATCTCATTTGGGAACAGAACAGCCTTATTTCTCACAGTACTGTGTTCGGCAATGAATGGGTTTGTTTTCTAAACAAACTACTTTAGAAATGAAGGTAGTCTATTGTTGTACATCTTGTTAGATTACAAAAAGTAGGAAAGTTTGATCTTGCTGCCCTGAAGACTTTTCTCAAGAAAGCAACTGATTTCGGGAACAGAACAGCCTTATTTCACACAGTACTGTGTTCGGAAATGAAAGGCGTTTGTTTTCTAAACAAACAACGTTAGAAATGTGGTTAATCTACTAAGTTGTACATCTTGGTAGATTACACAAACTAGGAAAGTTTGATCTTGCTGCACTGAAGTCTCTTCGTAAGAAAGCAACTCATTTGGAGAACAGAATAGCCATATATCGCACAGTACCGTGTTCGGCAATGAAGGCGTTTGTTTTCAAATCAAACTATTTTAGAAATGAAGGTAGTCTATTAAGTTGTACATCTTGTTAGATTACACAAACTAGGAAAGTAGCATCTTGCTGCACTGAAAACTCTTCGTAAGAAAGCATCTCATTTGGGTAACAGTACAGCCTTATTTCACACAGTACTGTGTTCGGCAATGAAGGCGTTTGTTTTCTAAACACACTGCGTTAGAAATGTGGTTAATCTACTAAGTTGTACATCTTGTTAGATTATACAAACTAGGAAAGTTTGATCTTGCTGCACTGAAGACTCTTCGTAAGAAAGCAATTCATTTGGGGATCAGAACATGCTTATTTCACACAGTACTGCGTTCGGCAATGAAGATGTTTGTTTTCTAAACAAACTACGTTAGAAATGTGGTTAATCTAGTAAATTCTACATCTTGTTAGATTACACAAACTAGGAAAGTTTGATCTTGCTGCACTGAAGACTTCGTAAGAAAGCAACTCATTTGGGGATCAGAACAGGCTAATTTCACACAGTACTGTGTTCGCAATGAAGGCGTTTGTTTTCTAAACAACCTACGTTAGAAATGTGGTTAATCTACTAAGTTGTACATCTTGTAAGATTACACAAACTAGGAAAGTTTGATCTTGCTGCACTGAAGACTCTTCGTAAGAAAGCAACTCATTTGTAGAACAGAACTAGCTTACTTTACACAGTACTGCATTCTGCAATGAAGGTGTTAGTTTTCTAAACAAACTACGTTAGAAATGTGGTTAATCTACTAAATTCTACATCTGGTTAGATTACACAAACTAGGAAAGTTTGATCTTGCTGCACTGAAGACTCTTCGTAAGAAAGCAACTGATTTGGGAATCAGAACACGCTTATTTCACAAAGTACGGTCTTGGCAATTAAGGCGTTTGTTTTCTAAGCAAACTACGTTATAAATTTGGTTAATCTCCTAAATTGTACATCTTGTTAGATTACACAAACTAGGAATGTTTGATCTTGCTACACTGAAGAGTCTTCGTAAGAAAGCAAATCATTTGGGGAACAGAACAGCCTTATTTCACACAGCACTGTGTTCGGCAATGAATGGGTTTGTTTTCTAAACAAACTACTTTAGAAATGAATGTAGTCTATTAAGTTGTACATCTTGTTAGATTACAAAAACTAGGAAAGTTTGATCTTGCTGCCCTCAAGACTCTTCTCAAGAAAGCAACTGATTTCGGGAACAGAACAGTCTTATTTCACACAGTACTGTGTTCGGCAATGAAGGCGTTTGTTTTCTAAACAAACTATGTTAGAAATGTGGTTAATGTACTAAGTTGTAAATCTTGTAAGATTACACAAACTAGGAAAGTTTGATCTTGCTGCACTGAAGACTCTTCGTAAGAAAGCAACTCATTTGTAGAACAGAACTAGCTTTCTTCACACAGTACTGCATTTGCAATGAAGGCGTTTGTTTTCTAAACAAACTACGTTAGAAATGTGGTTAATCTACTAAGTTGTACATCTTGTCAGATTACACAAACTAGGAAAGTTTGATCTTGCTGCACTGAAAACTCTTCGTAAGAAACCAACTCATTTGGGGAACAGTACAGCCTTATTTCACACAGTACTGTGTTCGGTAATGAAGGCGTTTGTTTTCTAAACAACCTACGTTAGAAATGTGTTTAATCTACTAAATTGTACATCTTGTTAGATTACACAAACTAGGAACGTTTGATCTTGCTGCACTGAAGACGCTTCGTAAGACAGCAACTCATTTGGGTATCAGAACAGGCTTATTTCACACAGTACTGTGTTCGGGAATGAAGGCGTTTGTTTTCTGAACAACCTACGATAGAAATGTGGTTAATCTACTAAGTTGTACATCTTGTTAGATTACACAAACTAGGAAAGTTTGATCTTGCTGCACTGAAGACTCTTCGTAAGAAAGGAACTCATTTCGGGAACTGAACAGCCTTATTTCACACAGTACTGTGTTCGGCAATGAAGGTGTTTGTTTTCTAAACAAACCACGTTATAAATGTGGTTAATCTACTAAGTTGTATATCTTGTTAGATTACACAAACTAGGAAAGTTTTATCTTGCTGCACTGAAGAGTCTTCGTAAGAAAGCATCTCATTTGGGGAACAGAACAGCCTTATTTCTCACAGTACTGTGTTCGGCAATGAATGGGTTTGTTTTCTAAACAAACTACTTTAGAAATGAAGGTAGTCTATTAAGTTGTACATCTTGTTAGATTACAAAAACTAGGAAAGTTTGATCTTGCTGCCCTGAAGACTTTTCTCAAGAAAGCAACTGATTTCGGGAACAGAACAGCCTTATTTCACACAGTACTGTGTTCGGAAATGAAGGCGTTTGTTTTCTAAACAAACAACGTTAGAAATGTGGTTAATCTACTAAGTTGTACATCTTGGTAGATTACACAAACTAGGAAAGTTTGATCTTGCTGCACTGAAGTCTCTTCGTAAGAAAGCAACTCATTTGGAGAACAGAATAGCCATATATCGCACAGTACCGTGTTCGGCAATGAAGGCGTTTGTTTTCAAATCAAACTATTTTAGAAATGAAGGTAGTCTATTAAGTTGTACATCTTGTTAGATTACACAAACTAGGAAAGTAGCATCTTGCTGCACTGAAAACTCTTCGTAAGAAAGCATCTCATTTGGGTAACAGTACAGCCTTATTTCACACAGTACTGTGTTCGGCAATGAAGGCGTTTGTTTTCTAAACACACTGCGTTAGAAATGTGGTTAATCTACTAAGTTGTACATCTTGTTAGATTATACAAACTAGGAAAGTTTGATCTTGCTGCACTGAAGACTCTTCGTAAGAAAGCAATTCATTTGGGGATCAGAACAGCCTTATTTCACACAGTACTGCGTTCGGCAATGAAGATGTTTGTTTTCTAAACAAACTACGTTAGAAATGTGGTTAATCTAGTAAATTCTACATCTTGTTAGATTACACAAACTAGGAAAGTTTGATCTTGCTGCACTGAAGACTTCGTAAGAAAGCAACTCATTTGGGGATCAGAACAGGCTAATTTCACACAGTACTGTGTTCGGCAATGAAGGCGTTTGTTTTCTAAACAACCTACGTTAGAAATGTGGTTAATCTACTAAGTTGTACATCTTGTAAGATTACACAAACTAGGAAAGTTTGATCTTGCTGCACTGAAGACTCTTCGTAAGAAAGCAACTCATTTGTAGAACAGAACTAGCTTACTTTACACAGTACTGCATTCTGCAATGAAGGTGTTAGTTTTCTAAACAAACTACGTTAGAAATGTGGTTAATCTACTAAATTCTACATCTGGTTAGATTACACAAACTAGGAAAGTTTGATCTTGCTGCACTGAAGACTCTTCAGAAGAAAGCAACTGATTTGGGAATCAGAACACGCTTATTTCACAAAATACGGTCTTCGGCAATTAAGGCGTTTGTTTTCTAAGCAAACTACGTTATAAATTTGGTTAATCTCCTAAATTGTACATCTTGTTAGATTACACAAACTAGGAATGTTTGATCTTGCTACACTGAAGAGTCTTCGTAAGAAACCAACTCATTTGGGGAACAGAACAGCCTTATTTCACACAGTACTGTGTTCGGCAATGAATGGGTTTGTTTTCTAAACAAACTACTTTAGAAATGAATGTAGTCTATTAAGTTGTACATCTTGTTAGATTACAAAAACTAGGAAAGTTTGATCTTGCTGCCCTCAAGACTCTTCTCAAGAAAGCAACTGATTTCGGGGAACAGAACAGTCTTATTTCACACAGTACTGTGTTCGGCAATGAAGGCGTTTGTTTTCTAAACAAACTATGTTAGAAATGTGGTTAATGTACTAAGTTGTAAATCTTGTAAGATTACACAAACTAGGAAAGTTTGATCTTGCTGCACTGAAGACTCTTCGTAAGAAAGCAACTCATTTGTAGAACAGAACTAGCTTTCTTCACACAGTACTGCATTTGCAATGAAGGCGTTTGTTTTCTAAACAAACTACGTTAGAAATGTGGTTAATCTACTAAGTTGTACATCTTGTCAGATTACACAAACTAGGAAAGTTTGATCTTGCTGCACTGAAAACTCTTCGTAAGAAACCAACTCATTTGGGGAACAGTACAGCCTTATTTCACACAGTACTGTGTTCGGTAATGAAGGCGTTTGTTTTCTAAACAACCTACGTTAGAAATGTGTTTAATCTACTAAATTGTACATCTTGTTAGATTACACAAACTAGGAACGTTTGATCTTGCTGCACTGAAGAGACTTCGTAAGAAAGCAACTCATTTGGGGAACAGAACAGCCTTATTTCACACAGTACTGTGTTCGGGAATGAATGGGTTTGTTTTCTAAACAAACTACTTTAGAAATGAAGGTAGTCTATTAAGTTGTACATCTTGTTAGATTACAAAAACTAGGAAAGTTTGATCTTGCTGCCCTGAAGACTCTTCTCAAGAAAACATCTGATTTCGGGAACAGAACATCCTTATTTCACAGAGTACTGTGTTCGGCAATGAAGGCGTTTGTTTTCTAAACAAACTATGTAAGAAAATGTGGCTAATCTACTAAGTTGTACATCTTGTAAGATTACACAAACTAGGAAAGTTTGATCTTGCTGCACTGAAGAAGCTTCGTGAGAAAGCAACTCATTTGTAGAACAGAACTAGCTTACTTCACACAGTACTGCATTTGCAATGAAGGCGTTTGTTTTCTTACAAACTACGTTAGAAATGTGGTTAATCTACTAACTTGTACAACTTGTTAGTTTACACAAACTAGGAAAGTTTGATCTTGCTGCACTGAAGACTCTTCGTAAGAAAGGAACTCATTTGGGGAACAGAACAGCCTTATTTCACACCGTACTGTGTTCGGTAATGAAGGCGTTTGTTTTCTAAACAAACTACGTTAGAAATGTGGTTAATCTACTAAGTTGTACATCTTGTTAGATTATACACACTAGGAAAGTTTGATTTTGCTTCACTGAAGACTCTTCGTAAGAAAGCAACTCATTTGCGGAACAGAACAGCCTTATTTCACACAGTACTGCGTTCGGCAATGAAGGTGTTTGTTTTATAAACAAACTACGTTAGAAATGTGGTTAATCTACTAAATTCTACATCTTGTTAGATTACACAAACTAGGAAAGTTTGATCTTGCTGCACTGATGACTGTTCGTAAGAAAGCAACTCATTTGGGGATCAGAACAGGCTTATTTCACACAGTACTGTTTTCGGCAATGAAGGGGTTTGTTTTCTAAACAAATTACGTCAGAAATGTGGTTAATCTACTACATTGTACATCTTGTTAGATTACACAAACTAGGAAAGTTTGATCTTGCTGCACTGAAGACTCTTCGTAAGAAAGCAACTGATTTGGGAATCAGAACATGCTTATTTCACAAAGTACGGTCTTCGGCAATTAAGGCGTTTGTTTTCTAAGCAAACTACGTTATAAATTTGGTTAATCTCCTAAATTGTACATCTTGTTAGATTACACAAACTAGGAATGTTTGATCTTGCTACACTGAAGAGTCTTCGTAAGAAACCAACTCATTTGGGGAACAGAACAGCCTTATTTCACACAGTACTGTGTTCGGGAATGAATGGGTTTGTTTTCTAAACAAACTACTTTAGAAATGAAGGTAGTCTATTAAGTTGTACATCTTGTTAGATTACAAAAACTAGGAAAGTTTGATCTTGCTGCCCTGAAGACTCTTCTCAAGAAAACATCTGATTTCGGGAACAGAACATCCTTATTTCACAGAGTACTGTGTTCGGCAATGAAGGCGTTTGTTTTCTAAACAAACTATGTAAGAAATGTGGTTAATCTACTAAGTTGTACATCTTGTAAGATTACACAAACTAGGAAAGTTTGATCTTGCTGCACTGAAGAAGCTTCGTGAGAAAGCAACTCATTTGTAGAACAGAACTAGCTTACTTCACACAGTACTGCATTTGCAATGAAGGCGTTTGTTTTCTTACAAACTACGTTAGAAATGTGGTTAATCTACTAACTTGTACAACTTGTTAGTTTACACAAACTAGGAAAGTTTGATCTTGCTGCACTGAAGACTCTTCGTAAGAAAGGAACTCATTTGGGGAACAGAACAGCCTTATTTCACACAGTACTGTGTTCGGTAATGAAGGCGTTTGTTTTCTAAACAAACTACGTTAGAAATGTGGTTAATCTACTAAGTTGTACATCTTGTTAGATTATACACACTAGGAAAGTTTGATTTTGCTTCACTGAAGACTCTTCGTAAGAAAGCAACTCATTTGGAACAGAACAGCCTTATTTCACACAGTACTGCGTTCGGCAATGAAGGTGTTTGTTTTATAAACAAACTACGTTAGAAATGTGGTTAATCTACTAAATTCTACATCTTGTTAGATTACACAAACTAGGAAAGTTTGATCTTGCTGCACTGATGACTGTTCGTAAGAAAGCAACTCATTTGGGGATCAGAACAGGCTTATTTCACACAGTACTGTTTTCGGCAATGAAGGGGTTTGTTTTCTAAACAAATTACGTCAGAAATGTGGTTAATCTACTACATTGTACATCTTGTTAGATTACACAAACTAGGAAAGTTTGATGTTGCTGCACTGAAGAGTCTTCGTAAGAAAGCAACCCCTTTGGGGAACAGAACAGCCTTATTTCAAACAGTACTGTGTTCGGCAATGAATGGGTTTGTTTTCTAAACAAACTACTTTAGAAATGAAGGTAGTCTATTAAGTTGTACATCTTGTTAGATTACAAAAACTAGGAAAGTTTGATCTTGCTGCCTTCAAGACTCTTCTCAAGAAAGCAACTGATTTCGGGAACAGAACAGCCTTATTTCACACAATACTATGTTCGGCAATGAAGGCGGTTGTTTTCTAAACAAACTGCGTTAGAAATGTGGTTAATCTACTAAGTTGTACATCTTGTTAGATTATACAAACTAGGAAAGTTTGATCTTGCTGCACTGAAGACTCTTCGTAAGAAAGCAACTCATTTGCGCAACAGAACAGCCTTATTTCACACAGTACTGCGTTCGGCAATGAAGGTGTTTGTTTTCTAAACAAACTACGTTAGAAATGTGGTTAATGTACTAAATTCTACATCTTGTTGATTACACAAACTAGGAAAGTTTGATCTTGCTGCCCTGATGACTGTTCGTAAGAAAGCAACTCATTTGGGGATCAGAACAGGCTTATTTCACACAGTACTGTGTTCGCCAATGAAGGGGTTTGTTTTCCAAACAAACTACGTTACAAATGTGGTTAATCTACTAAGTTGTACATCTTGTTAGATTACACAAACTAGGAAAGTTTAATCTTACTGCACTGAAGACTCTTCGTGAGAAAGCAACTCATTTGGAGAACAGAATAGCCTTATTTCACACAGTACTGTGTTCGGCAATGAAGGTGTTTGTTTTCTAAACAAACTACATTAGAAATGTGGTTAATCTACGAAATTCTACATCTTGTTAGATTACACAAACTAGGAAAGTTTGATCTTGCTGCACTGAAGACTCTTCGTAAGAAAGCAACTGATTTGGGGATCAGAACACGTTTATTTCACACAGTACTGTGTTCGGCAGTGAAGGCGTTTGTTTTCTAAACAAACTATGTTAGAAATGTGGTTAATCTACTAAGTTGTACATCTTGTAAGATTACACAAACTATGAAAGTTGGATCTTGCTGCACTGAAGACTCTTCGTAAGAAAGCAACTCATTTGTAGAACAGAAGAAGCTTACTTCACACAGTACTGCATTTGCAATGAAGGTGTTTGTTTTCTAAACAAACTACGTTAGAAATGAGGTTAATCTACTAAGTTGTACATCTTGTTAGATTACACAAACTAGGAAACTTTGATCTTGCTGCACTGAAGACTCTTCGTAAGAAAGCAACTCATTTGGGGATCAGAATAGGCTTATTTCACACAGTTCTGTGTTCGGCAATGAAGGCGTTTGTTTTCTAAACAACCTACATTAGAAATGTGGTTAATCTACTAAGTTGTACATCTTGTTAGATTATACAAACTAGGAAAGTTTGATCTTGCTGCACTGAAGAGTCTTCGTAAGAAACCAACTCATTTGGGGAACAGTACAGCCTTATTTCACACAGTACTGTGTTCGGCAATGAATGGGTTTGTTTTCTAAACAAACTACTTTACAAATGAAGGTAGTCTATTAAGTTGTACATCATGTTAGATTACAAAAACTAGGAAAGTTTGATCATGCTGCACTGAAGAGTCTTCGTAAGAAAGCAACTAATTTGGGGAACAGAACAGCCTTATTTCACATAGTACTGTGTTCGGCAATGAATAGGTTTTTTTTTCTAAACAAACTACTTTAGAAATGAAGGTAGTCTATTAAGTTGTACATCTTGTTAGATTACAAAAACTAGGAAAGTTTGATCTTGCTGCCTTCAAGACTCTTCTCAAGAAAGCAACTGATTTCGGGAACAGAACAGCCTTATTTCACACAGTACTATGTTCGGCAATGAAGGTGGTTGTTTTCTAAACAAACTGCGTTAGAAATGTGGTTAATCTACTAAGTTGTACATCTTGTTATATTATACAAACTAGGAAAGTTTGATCTTGCTGCACTGAAGACTCTTCGTAAGAAAGCAATTCATTTGCGCAACAGAACAGCCTTATTTTACACAGTACTGCGTTCGGCAATGAAGGTGTTTGTTTTCTAAACAACCTACGTTAGAAATGTGGTTAATGTACTAAATTCTACATCTTGTTGATTACACAAACTAGGAAAGTTTGATCTTGCTGCCCTGATGACTGTTCGTAATAAAGCAACTCATTTGGGGATCAGAACAGGCTTATTTCACACAGTACTGTGTTCGACAATGAAGGGGTTTGTTTTCCAAACAAACTACGTTACAAATGTGGTTAATCTACTAAGTTGTACATCTTGTTAGATTACACAAACTAGGAAAGTTTAATCTTGCTGCACTGAAGACTCTTCATAAGAAAGCAACTCATTTGGAGAACAGAATAGCCTTATTTCACACAGTACTGTGTTCGGCAATGAAGGTGTTTGTTTTCTAAACAAACTACGTTAGAAATGTGGTTAATCTACGAAATTCTACATCTTGTTAGATTACACAAACTAGGAAAGTTTGACCTTGCTGCACTGAAGACTCTTTGTAAGAAAGCAACTGATTTGGGGATCAGAACACGTTTATTTCACACAGTACTGTGTTCGGCAGTGAAGGCGTTTGTTTTCTAAACAAACTATGTTAGAAATGTGGTTAATCTACTAAGTTGTACATCTTGTAAGATTACACAAACTAGGAAAGTTGGATCTTGCTGCACTGAAGACTCTTCGTAAGAAAGCAACTCATTTGTAGAACAGAAGTAGCTTACTTCACACAGTACTGCATTTGCAATGAAGGTGTTTGTTTTCTAAACAAACTACGTTAGAAATGAGGTTAATCTACTAAGTTGTACATCTTGTTAGATTACACAAACTAGGAAACTTTGATCTTGCTGCACTGAAGACTCTTCGTAAGAAAGCAACTCATTTGGGGAAACGAACAGACTAATTTCACACAGTAATGTGTTCGGCAAAGAAGGCCTTTGTTTTCTAAACAAACTACGTTAGAAATGTGGTTAATCTACTAAGTTGTACATCTTGTTAGATTATACAAACTAGGAAAGTTTGATCTTCCTGCACTGAAGACTCTTCAGTAAGAAAGCAACTCAATTGTGAACAGAACAGACTTATTTCACACAGTACTGCGTTAATGCAATGAAGGTGTTTGTTTTCTAAACAAACTACGTTAGAAATGTGGTTAATCTACTGAATTCTACATCTTGGTAGATTACACAAACTAGGAAAGTTCGATCTTGCTGCACTGAAGACTCTTCGTAAGAAAGCAATTCATTTGGGGATCAGAATAGGCTTATTTCACACAGTTCTGTGTTCGGCAATGAAGGCGTTTGTTTTCTAAACAACCTACATTAGAAATGTGGTTAATCTACTAAGTTGTACATCTTGTTAGATTACACAAACTAGGAACGTTTGATCTTGCTGCACTGAAGACTCTTCGTAAGAAAACAACTCATTTGGAGAACAGAATAGCCTTATTTCACATAGTACTGTGTTCGGCAATGAAGGTGTTTTTTTCTAAACAAACTACGTTATAAATGTGGTTAATCTACTAAGTTGTACATCTTGTTAGATTATACAAACTAGGAAAGTTTGATCTTGCTGCACTGAAGAGTCTTCGTAAGAAACCAACTCATTTGGGGAACAGTACAGCCTTATTTCACACAGTACTGTGTTCGGCAATGAATGGGTTTGTTTTCTAAACAAACTACTTTACAAATGAAGGTAGTCTATTAAGTTGTACATCATGTTAGATTACAAAAACTAGGAAAGTTTGATCATGCTGCACTGAAGAGTCTTCGTAAGAAAGCAACTAATTTGGGGAACAGAACAGCCTTATTTCACATAGTACTGTGTTCGGCAATGAATCGGTTTTTTTTCTAAACAAACTACTTTAGAAATGAAGGTAGTCTATTAAGTTGTACATCTTGTTAGATTACAAAAATTAGGAAAGTTTGATCTTGATGCCCTCAAGACTCTTCTCAAGAAAGCAACTGATTTCGGGAACAGAACAGCCTTATTTCACACAGTACTGTGTTCGGCAATGAAAGCGTTTGTTATCTAAACAAACTACGTTAGAAATGTGGTTAATCTACTAAGTTGTACATCTTGTTAGATTATACAAACTAGGAAAGTTTGATCTTGCTGCACTGAAGACTCTTCGTAAAAAAACAACTCATTTGCAGAACAGAACTGGCTTATTTCACACATTACAGTGTTTGGCAATGAAGGTGTTTGTTTTCTAAACAAACTAGGTTAGAAATGTGGTTAATCTACTAAATTGTACATCTTTTTAGATTACACAAATTAGGAAAGTTTGATCTTGCTGAACTGAAGACTCTTCATAAGAAACCAACTCATTTGGGGAAGAGAAAAGCCTTATTTCACAGAGTACTGTGTTCGGCAATGAATGGGTTTGTTTTCTAAACAAACTACTTTAGAAATGAAGGTAGTCTATTAAGTTGTATATCTTGTTAGATTAAAAAAACTAAGAACGTTTGATCTTGCTGCCCTCAAGACTCTTCTCAAGAAAGCAACTGATTTCGGGAACAGAACAGCCTTATTTCACACAGTACTGTGTTCGACAATGAAGGCATTTGTTTTCTAAACAAACTATGTAAGAAATGGGTTAATCTACTAGGTTGTACCTCTTGTAAGATTACACAAACTAGGAAAGTTTGATCTTGCTGCACTGAAGACTCTTCGTAAGAAAGCAACTCATTTGTAATACAGAACTAGCTTACTTCACACAGTACTGCATTTGCAATGAAGGTGTTTGTTTTCTAAACAAACTACGTTAGAAATGTGGTTAATCTACTAAGTTGTACATCTTGTTAGATTACACAAACTAGGAAAGTTTGATCTTGCTGCACTGAAGACTCTTCATAAGAAAGCAACTCATTTGGGGAACCGAACAGACTAATTTCACACAGTATTGTTTACGGCAATGAAGGCGTTTGTTTTCTAAACAAACTACGTTAGAAATGTCGTTAATCTACTAAGTTGTACATCTTGTTAGATTATACAAACTAGGAAAGTTTGATGTTGCTGCACTGAAGACTCTTCGTAAGAAAGCAACTCATTTGCGGAAGAGAACAGCCTTATTTCACACAGTACTGCGTTCGGCAATGAAGGTGTTTGTTTTCTAAACAACTACGTTAGAAATGTGGTTTATCTACTAAATTCTACATCTTGTTAGATTACACAAACTAGGAAAGTTTGATCTTGAGGCACTGAAGACTCTTCGTAAGAAAGCAACTCATTTGCGCAACAGAACAGCCTTATTTCACACAGTACTGCGTTCGGCAATGAAGGTGTTTGTTTTCTAAACAAACTACGTTAGAAATGTGGTTAATCTACTAAATTCTACATCTTGTTAGATTACACAAACTAGGAAAGTTTGATCTTGCTGCACTGAAGACTCTTCGTAAGAAAGCAACTCATTTGGAGAACAGAATAGCCTTATTTCACATAGTGCTGTGTTCGGCAATGAAGGTGTTTTTTTTTTGTAAACAAACTACGTTATAAATGTGGTTAATCTACTAAGTTGTACATCTTGTTAGATTACACAAACTAGGAAAGTTTGATCTTGCTGCACTGAAGAGTCTTCGTAAGAAATCAACTCATTTGGGGAACAGAACAGCCTTATTTCACACAGTACTGTGTTCGGCAATGAATGGGTTTGTTTTCTAAACAAACTACTTTAGAAATGAAGGTAGTCTATTAAGTTGTACATCTTGTTAGATTACAAAAACTAAGAAAGTTTGAAATTGCTGCCCTTAAGACTCTTCTCAAGAAAGCAACTGATTTCGGGAACAGAACAGCCTTATTTCACACAGTACTGTGTTCGGTTATGAAGGCGTTTGTTTTCTAAACAAACTACGTTAGAAATGTCGTTAATCTACTAAGTTGTACATCTTTTTAGATTACACAAACTAGGAAAGTTTGATCTTGCTGCACTGAAGACTCTTCGTAAAAGGAACTCATTTGGTGATCAGAACAGGCTTATTTCACACCGTAGTGTGTTCGGCCATGAAGGGGTTTTTTTTCTAAACAAAATATGTTAGAAACGTGGTTAATCTACTAATTGTACATCTTGTTAGATTACACAAACTAGGAAAGTTTGATCTTGCTGCACTGAAGACTCTTCGTAAGAAAGCAACTCATTTGGAGAACCGAATAGCCTTATTTCACATAGTACTGTGTTCAGCAAGGAAGGTTTTGTTTTCTCAACAAACTATGTTAGAAATGTGGTTAATGTACGAAATTCTACATCTTGTTAGATTACACAAACTAGGAAAGTTTGATCTTGCTGCACTGAAGACTCTTCGTAAGAAAGCAACTGATTTGCGGATCAGAACACGCTTATTTCACACAGTACTGTGTTCGGCAATGAAGGCGTTTGTTTTCTAAACAAACTACGTTAGAAATGTGGTTAATCTACTAAGTTGTACATCTTGTTAGATTACACAAACTAGGAAAGTTTGATCTTGCTGCACTGAAGACTCTTCAAGAAAGCAACTCATTTGGAGAACAGACAGCCTTATTTCACAAAGTACTGTGTTCGGCATTGAAGGTGTTTGTTTTCAAAAACAAACTACGTTATAAAATGTGGTTAATCTACTAAGTTGTACATCTTGTTAGATTACACAAACTAGGAAAGTTTGATCTTGCTGCACTGAAGAGTCTTTGTAAGAAACCAACTCATTTGGGGAACAGAACACCCTTATTTCACACAGTACTGTGTTCGGCAATGAATGGGTTTGTTTTCTAAACAAACTACTTTGGAAATGAAGGTAGTCTATTAAGTTGTACATCTTGTTAGATTACACAAACTAGAAAGTTTGATCTTGCTGCCCTCAAGACTCTTCTCAAGAAAGCAACTGATTTGGAGAACAGAAAGCCTTATTTCACACAGTACTGTGTTCGGCAATGAAGGCGTTTGTTTTCTAAACAAACTATGTTAGAAATGTGGTTAATCTACTAAGTTGTACATCTTGTAAGATTACACAAACTAGGAAAGTTTGATCTTGCTGCACTGAAGACTCTTCGTAAGAAAGCAACTCACTGGACAGAACAGCCTTATTTCACACAGTACTGTGTTGCAATGAAGGTGTTTGTTTTCTAAACAAACTACGTTAGAAATGTGGTTTATCTACTTTTACATCTTGTTAGATTACACAAACTAGGAAAGTTTGATCTTGCTGCACTGAAGACTCTTCATAAGAAAGCAACTCATTTCAGAACAGAACAGCCTTATTTCACACAGTACTGCAGGCAATGAAGGTGTTTGTTTTCTAAACAAACTACGTTAGAAATGTGGTTAATCTACTAAATTGTACATCTTGTTAGATTACACAAACTAGGAAAGTTTGATCTTGCTGCATTGAAGACTCTTCGGGGAACAGAAAGCAACTCATTTGGCAATGATCAGAACAGGCTTATTTCACACAGTACTGTGTTCGGCAATGAAGGGTTTGTTTTCTAAACAAACTACGTTAGAAATGTGGTTAATCTACTAAATTGTACATCTTGTTAGATTACACAAACTAGGAAAGTTTGATCTTGCTGCACTGAAGACTCTTCGTAAGAAAGCAACTCATTTGGGGATCAGAACACGCTTATTTCACACAGTACTGTGTTCGGCAATGAAGGGGTTTGTTTTCTAAACAAACTACGTTAGAAATGTGGTTAATCTACTAAGTTGTACATCTTGTTAGATTACACAAACTAGGAAAGTTTGATCTTGCTGCCCTGAAGACTCTTCTCAAGAAAGCAACTCATTTGGAGAACAGAACAGCCTTATTTCACACAGTACTGTGTTCGCAATGAAGGTGTTTGTTTTCTAAACAAACTACGTTAGAAATGTGGTTAATCTACTAAGTTGTACATCTTGTTAGATTACACAAACTAGGAAAGTTTGATCTTGCTGCACTGAAGACTCTTCGTAAGAAAGCAACTCATTTGGGAACAGAACAGCCTTATTTCACACAGTACTGTGTTCGGCAATGAAGGTGTTTGTTTTCTAAACAAACTACGTTAGAAATGTGGTTAATCTACTAAATTGTACATCTTGTTAGATTACACAAACTAGGAAAGTTTGATCTTGCTGCACTGAAGACTCTTCATAAGAAAGCAACTCATTTGGAGAACAGAACAGCCTTATTTCACACAGTACTGTGTTCGGCAATGAAGGTGTTTGTTTTCTAAACAAACTACGTTATAAATGTTTAATCTACTAAATTGTACATCTTGTTAGATTACAAACTAGGAAAGTTTGATCTTGCTGCATTGAAGACTCTTCGTAAGAAAGCAACTCATTTGGGGATCAGAACAGGCTTATTTCACACAGTACTGTGTTCGCAATGAAGGGGTTTGTTTTCTAAACAAACTACGTTAGAAATGTGGTTAATCTACTAATTTGTACATCTTGTTAGATTACACAAACTAGGAAAGTTTGATCTTGCTGCACTGAAGACTCTTCGTAAGAAAGCAACTGATTTGGGGATCAGAATACCCTTATTTCACACAGTACTGTGTTCGGCAATGAAGGTGTTTGTTTTCTAAACAAACTACGTTACAAATGTGGTTAATCTACTAAATTGTATATCTTGTTAGATTACACAAACTAGGAAAGTTTGATCTTGGTGCACTGAAGACTCTTCGTAAGAAAGGAATCGCTCATTTGGAGAACAGAACACGCCTTTTTCAACCAGTACTGTGTTTGGCAATGAAGGTGTTTCTTTTCTAAACAAACTACGTTAGAAATGTGGTTAATCTACGAAGTTGTACATCTTGTTAGATTACACAAACTAGGAAAGTTTGATCTGGCTGCACTGAAGACTCTTCGTAAGAAAGCAACTGATTTGGGTATCAGAACAAGCCTTATTTCACACAGTAATGTGTTCGGCAATGAAGGCGTTTGTTTTCTAAACAAATTACGTTAGACTTGTGGTTAATCTACTAAGTTGTACATCTTGTTAGATTACACAAACTAGGAAAGTTTGATCTTGCTGCACTGAAGACTCTTCAGAAGAAAGCAACTCATTTGGAGAACAGAACAGCCTTATTTCACACAGTACTGTGTTCGGCAATGAAGGTGTTTCTTTTTCTAAACAAACTACGTTATAAATGTGTTTAATCTGCTAAATTGTACATCTTGTTAGATTACACAAACTAGGAAAGTTTGATCTTGCTGCACTGAAGACTCTTCGTAAGAAAGCAACTGATTTGGGGATCAGAACAGGCTTATTTCACACAGTACTGTGTTCGGCAATGAATGCGTTTGTTTTCTAAACAAACTACGTTAGAAATGTGGTTAATCTACTAAGTTGTACATCTTGTTATATTACACAAACTAAGAAAGTTTGATCTTGCTGCACTGAAGACTCTTCGTAAGAAAGCAACTCATTTGGAGAACAGAATACCCTTATTTCACATAGTACAGTGTTCAGGAATGAAGGTGTTTGTTTTCTAAACAAACTACGTTAGAAATGTGGTTCATCTACGAAATTCTACATCTTGTTAGATTACACAAACTAGGAAAGTTTGACCTTGCTGCACTGAAGACTCTTCGTAAGAGAGCAACTGATTTGGGGATCAGAACACGCTTATTTCAACCAGTACTGTGTTTGGCAATGAAGGCGTTTGTTTTCTAAACAAACTACGTTAGAAATGTGGTTAATCTACTAAATTGTACATCTTGTTAGATTACACAAACTAGGAAAGTTTGATCTTGCTGCACTGAAGACTCTTCGTAAGAAAGCAACTCATTTGGAGAACAGAATCGCCTTATTTCACATAGTACGGTGTTCGGCAATGAAGGTGTTTCTTTTCTAAACAAACTACGTTATAAATGTGTTTAATCTGCTAAGGTGTACATCTTGTTAGATTACACAAACTAGGAAAGTTTGATCTTGCTGCACTGAAGACTCTTCGTAAGAAAGCAACTGATTTGGGGATCAGAACAGGCTTATTTCACACAGTACTGTGTTCAACAATGAATGCGTTTGTTTTCTAAACAAACTACGTTAGAAATGTGGTTAATCTACTAAGTTGTACATCTTGTTATATTACACAAACTAAGAAAGTTTGATCTTGCTGCACTGGAGACTCTTCGTAAGAAAGCAACTTATTTGGGGATCAGAACAAGCTTATTTCACACAGTACTGTGTTCGGCAATGAACGCGTTTGTTTTCTAAACAAAGTACGTTAGAAATGTGGTTAATCTACTAAGTTGTACATCTTGTTAGATTACACAAACTAGGAAAGTTTGATCTTGCTGCACTGAAGACTCTTCGTAAGAAAGGAACTCATTTGGAGAACAGAATAGCCTTATTTCACATAGTACTGTGTTAGGCAAGGAAGGTGTTTGTTTTCTAAACAAACTACGTTATAAATGTGGTTAATCTACTAAGTTGTACATCTTGTTAGATTACACAAACTAGGAAAGTTTGATCTTGCTGCACTGAAGAGTCTTCGTAAGAAAGCAACTCATTTGGGGAACAGAACAGCCTTATTTCACACAGTACTGTGTTCGGCAATGAATGGCGTTTGTTTTCTAAACAAACTACGTTAGAAATGTGGTTAATCTACTAAGTTGTACATCTTGTTAGATTACACAAACTAAGAAAGTTTGATCTTGCTGCACTGAAGACTCTTCGAAGAAAGCAACTCATTTGGGGATCAGAACAAGCTTATTTCACACAGTACTGTCTTCGGCAATGAAGGCGTTTGTTTTCTAAACAAATTACGTTAGAAATGTGGTTAATCTACTATGTTATACATCTTGTTAGATTACACAAACTAGGAAAGTTTGATCTTGCTGCATTGAAGACTCTTCGTAAGAAAGCAACTGATTTGGGTATCAGAACAAGCTTATTTCACACAGTAATGTGTTCGGCAATGAAGGCGTTTGTTTTCTAAACAAATTACGTTAGACTTGTGGTTAATCTACTAAGTTGTACATCTTGTTAGATTACACAAACTAGGAAAGTTTGATCTTGCTGCACTGAAGACTCTTCGTAAGAAAGCAACTAATTTGGAGAACAGAATAGCCTTATTTCACACAGTACTGTGTTCGGGAATGAAGGCGTTTGTTTTCTATACAAACTATGTTAGAAATGTGGTTAATCTACTAAGTTGTCCATCTTATTAGATTACACAAACTAGGAAAGTTTGATCTTGCTGCACTGAAGACTCTTCGTAAGAAAGCAACTCATTTGGAGAACAGAATAGCCTTATTTCACATAGTGCTGTGTTCGGCAATGAAGGTGTTTGTTTTCTAAACAAACTACGTTATAAATGTGGTTAATCTACTAAGTAGTACATCTTGTTAGATTACACATACTAGGAAAGTTTGATCTTGCTGCACTGAAGACTCTTCGTAAGAAAGCAACTCATTTGGGGAACCGAACAGACTAATTTCACACAGTACTGTGTTCGGCAATGAAGGCGTTTCTTTTCTAAACAAACTACGTTAGAAATGTGGTTAATCTACTAAGTTGTACATCGTGTTAGATTATACAAACTAGGAAAGTTTGATCTTGCTGCACTGAAGACTCTTCGTAAGAAAGCAACTCATTTGGTGATCAGAACAGGCTTATATCACACCGTACTGTGTTCGGCAATGAAGGGGTTTGTTTTCTAAACAAACTATGTTAGAAACGTGGTTAATGTACTAAGTTGTACATCTTTTTAGATTACACAAACTAGGAAAGTTTGATCTTGCTGCACTGAAGACTCTTCGTAAGAAAGCAACTCATTTGGAGAACAGAATAGCCTTATTTCACATAGTACAGTGTTCAGGAATGAAGGTGTTTGTTTTCTAAACAAACTACGTTAGAAATGTGGTTCATCTACGAAATTCTACATGTTGTTAGATTACACAAACTAGGAAAGTTTGATCTTGCTGCACTGAAGACTCTTCGTAAGAGAGCAACTGATTTGAGGATCAGAACACGCCTTATTTCAACCAGTACTGTGTTTGGCAATGAAGGCGTTTGTTTTCTAAACAAACTACGTTAGAAATGTGGTTAATCTACTAAATTGTACATCTTGTTAGATTACACAAACTAGGAAAGTTTGATCTTGCTGCACTGAAGACTCTTCGTAAGAAAGCAACTCATTTGGAGAACAGAACAAGCTTATTTCACACAGTACTGTGTTCGGCAATGAAGGTGTTTCTTTTCTAAACAAACTACGTTATAAATGTGGTTAATCTGCTAAGTTGTACATCTTGTTAGATTACACAAACTAGGAAAGTTTGATCTTGCTACACTGAAGACTCTTCGTAAGAAAGCAACTGATTTGGGGATCAGAACAGGCTTATTTCACACAGTACTGTGTTCGGCAATGAAGGCGTTTGTTTTCTAAACAAACTACGTTAGAAATGTGGTTAATCTACTAAGTTGTACATCTTGTTATATTACACAAACTAAGAAAGTTTGATCTTGCTGCACTGAAGACTCTTCGTAAGAAAGCAACTGATTTGGGGATCAGAACAAGCTTATTTCACACAGTACTGTGTTCGGCAATGAACGTGTTTGTTTTCTAAACAAAGTACGTTAGAAATGTGGTTAATCTACTAAGTTGTACATCTTGTTAGATTACACAAACTAGGAAAGTTTGATCTTGCTGCACTGAAGACTCTTCGTAAGAAAGGAACTCATTTGGAGAACAGAATAGCCTTATTTCACATAGTACTGTGTTAGGCAATGAAGGTGTTTGTTTTCTAAACAAACTACGTTATAAATGTGGTTAATCTACTAAGTTGTACATCTTGTTAGATTACACAAACTAGGAAAGTTTGATCTTGCTGCACTGAAGAGTCTTCGTAAGAAAGCAACTCATTTGGGGAACAGAACAGCCTTATTTCACACAGTACTGCGTTCGGCAATGAATGGGTTTGTTTTCTAAACAAACTACGTTAGAAATGTGGTTAATCTACTAAGTTGTACATCTTGTTAGATTACACAAACTAAGAAAGTTTGATCTTGCTGCACTGAATACTCTTCGTAAGAAAGCAACTGATTTGGGGATCAGAACAAGCTTATTTCACACAGTACTGTCTTCGGCAATGAAGGCGTTTGTTTTCTAAACAAATTACGTTAGAAATGTGGTTAATCTACTATGTTATACATCTTGTTAGATTACACAAACTAGGAAAGTTTGATCTTGCTGCATTGAAGACTCTTCGTAAGAAAGCAACTCATTTGGGGATCAGAACAGGCTTATTTCACACAGTACTGTGTTCGGCAATGAAGGGGTCTGTTTTCTAAACAAACTACGTTAGAAATGTGGTTAATCTACTAAGTTGTACATCTTGTTATATTACACAAACTAAGAAAGTTTGATCTTGCTGCACTGAAGACTCTTCGTAAGAAAGCAACTGATTTGGGGATCAGAACAAGCTTATTTCACACAGTACTGTGTTCGGCAATGAAGGCATTTGTTTTCTAAACAAATTACGTTAGAAATGTGGTTAATCTACTAAGTTGTACATCTTGTTAGATTACACAAACTAGGAAAGTTTGATCTTGCTGCACTGAAGACCATTCGTAAGAAAGCAAATCATTTGGAGAACAGAATACCCTTATTTCACACAGTACTGTGTTCGGCAATGAAGGTGTTTGTTTTCTAAACAAACTACGTTAGAAATGTGGTTAATCTACGAAATTCTACATCTTGTTAGATTACACAAACTAGGAAAGTTTGATCTTGCTGCACTGAAGACTCTTCGTACGAAAGCAACTCATTTGGGGAACAGAACAGCCTTATTTCACACAGTACTGCGTTCGGCAATGAATGGGTTTGTTTTCTAAACAAACTACGTTAGAAATGTGGTTAATCTACTAAGTTGTACATCTTGTTAGATTACACAAACTAAGAAAGTTTGATCTTGCTGCACTGAATACTCTTCGTAAGAAAGCAACTGATTTGGGGATCAGAACAAGCTTATTTCACACAGTACTGTCTTCGGCAATGAAGGCGTTTGTTTTCTAAACAAATTACGTTAGAAATGTGGTTAATCTACTATGTTATACATCTTGTTAGATTACACAAACTAGGAAAGTTTGATCTTGCTGCATTGAAGACTCTTCGTAAGAAAGCAACTGATTTGGGGATCAGAACAGGCTTATTTCACACAGTACTGTGTTCGGCAATGAAGGGGTCTGTTTTCTAAACAAACTAAGTTAGAAATGTGGTTAATCTACTAAGTTGTACATCTTATTATATTACACAAACTAAGAAAGTTTGATCTTGCTGCACTGAAGACTCTTCGTAAGAAAGCAACTGATTTGGGGATCAGAACAAGCTTATTTCACACAGTACTGTGTTTGGCAATGAAGGCGTTTGTTTTCTAAACAAATTACGTTAGAAATGTGGTTAATCTACTAAGTTGTACATCTTGTTAGATTACACAAACTAGGAAAGTTTGACCTTGCTGCACTGAAGACCATTCGTAAGAAAGCAACTCATTTGGAGAACAGAATACCCTTATTTCACACAGTACTGTGTTCGGCAATGAAGGTGTTTGTTTTCTAAACAAACTACGTTAGAAATGTGGTTAATCTACGAAATTCTACATCTTGTTAGATTACACAAACTAAGAAAGTTTGATCTTGCTGCACTGAAGACTCTTCGTAAGAAAGCAACTGATTTGGGGATCAGAACACGCTTATTTCACACAGTACTGTGTTCGGCAATGAAGGTGTTTCTTTTCTAAACAAACTACGTTATAAATGTGGTTAATCTACTAAGTTGTACATCTTGTTAGATTACACAAACTAGGAAATTTTGATCTTGCTGCACTGAAGACTCTTCGTAAGAAAGCAACTCATTTGGAGAACAGAATAGCCTTATTTCACACAGTACTGTGTTCGGCAATGAAGGTGTTTGTTTTCTAAACAAACTACGTTAGAAATGTGGTTAATCTACTACGTTGTACATCTTGTTAGATTACACAAACTAGGAAAGTTTGATCTTGCTGCACTGAAGACTCTTCGTAAGAAAGCAACTGATTTGGGGATCAGAACACGCTTATTTGACACAGTACTGTGTTCGGCAATGAAGGCGTTTGTTTTCTAAACAAACTACGTTACAAATGTGGTTAATCTACTAAATTGTATATCTTGTTAGATTACACAAACTAGGAAAGTTTGATCTTGCTGCCCTCAAGACTCTTCTCAAGAAAGCAACTGATTTCGGGAACAGAACAGCCTTATTTCACACAGTACTGTGTTCGGCAATGAAGGCGTTTGTTTTCTAAACAAACTATGTTAGAAATGTGGTTAATCTACTAAGTTGTACATCTTGTTAGATTACACAAACTAGGAAAGTTTGATCTTGCTGCACTGAAGAGTCTTCGTAAGAAAGCAACTCATTTGGAGAACAGAACTAGCTTATTTCACACATTACTGCATTTTGCAATGAAGGTGTTTGTTTTCTAAACAAACTACGTTAGAAATGTGGTTAATCTACTAAGTTGTACATCTTGTTAGATTACACAAACTAGGAAAGTTTGATCTTGCTGCACTGAAGACTCTTCGTAAGAAAGCAACTCATTTGGGGAACCGAACAGACTAATTTCACACAGTACTGTGTTCGGCAATAAACGCGTTTGTTTTCTAAACAAACTACGTTAGAAATGTCGTTAATCTACTAAGTTGTACATCTTGTTAGATTATACAAACTAGGAAAGTTTGATCTTGCTGCACTGAAGACTCTTCGTAAGAAAGCAACTCATTTGCGGAACAGAACAGCCTTATTTCACACAGTACTGCGTTCGGCAATGAAGGTGTTTGTTTTCTAAACAAACTACGTTAGAAATGTGGTTAATCTACTAAATTCTACATCTTGGTAGATTACACAAACTAGGAAAGTTTGATGTTGCTGCACTGAAGACTCTTCGTAAGAAAGCAACTCATTTGCGCAACAGAACAGCCTTATTTCACACAGTACTGCGTTCGGCAATGAAGGTGTTTGTTTTCTAAACAAACTACGTTAGAAATGTGGTTAATCTACTAAGTTGTACATCTTGTTAGATTACACAAACTAAGAAAGTTTGATCTTGCTGCACTGAAGACTCTTCGTAAGAAAGCAACTGATTTGGGGATCAGAACAAGCTTATTTCACACAGTACTGTGTTCGGCAATGAAGGCGTTTGTTTTCTAAACAAATTACGTTAGAAATGTGGTTAATCTACTATGTTATACATCTTGTTAGATTACACAAACTAGGAAAGTTTGATCTTGCTGCATTGAAGACTCTTCGTAAGAAAGCAACTCATTTGGGGATCAGAACAGGCTTATATCACATAGTACTGTGTTCGGCAATGAAGGGGTTTGTTTTGTAAACATACTACGTTAGAAATGTGGTTAATCTACTAAATTCTACATCTTGTTAGATTACACAAACTAAGAAAGTTTGATCTTGCTGCACTGAAGACTCTTCTTCGTAAGAAAGCAACTGATTTGGGGATCAGAACAAGCTTATTTCACACAGTACTGTGTTCGGCAATGAAGGCGTTTGTTTTCTAAACAAATTACGTTAGAAATGTGGTTAATCTACTAAGTTGTACATCTTGTTAGATTACACAAACTAGGAAAGTTTGATCTTGCTGCACTGAAGACTCTTCGTAAGAAAGCAACTCATTTGGGAACAGAACAGCCTTATTTCACACAGTACTGTGTTCGGCAATGAAGGTGTTTGTTTTCTAAACAAACTAAGTTATAAATGTGGTTAATCTACTACGTTGTACATCTTGTTAGATTACACAAACTAGGAAAGTTTGATCTTGCTGCACTGAAGAGTCTTCGTAAGAAACCAACTCATTTGGGGAACAGAACAGCCTTATTTCACACAGTACTGTGTTCGGCAAAGAATGGGTTCGTTTTCTAAACAAACTACTTTAGAAATGAAGGTACTCTATTATGTTGTACATCTTGTTAGATTACAAAAACTAGGAAAGTTTGATCTTGCTGCCCTCAAGACTCTTCGTAAGAAAGCAACTGATTTGGGTATCAGAACAAGCTTATTTCAAATAGTACTGTGTTCGGCAATGAAGGCGTTTGTTTTCTAAACAAATTACGTTAGAAATGTTGTTAATCTACTACGTTGTACATCTTGTTAGATTACACAAACTAGGAAAGTTTGATCTTGCTGCACTGAAGACTCTTCGTAAGAAAGCAACTCATTTGGAGAACAGAATAGCCTTATTTCACACAGTACTGTGTTCGGCAATGAAGGTGTTTGTTTTCTAAACAAACTACGTTAGAAATGTGGTTAATTTACGAAATTCTACGTCTTGTTAGATTACACAAACTAGGAAAGTTTGATCTTGCTGCACTGAAGATTCTTCGTAAGAAAGCAACTGATTTGGGGATCAGAACACGCTTATTTCACACCGTACTGTGTTCGGCAATGAAGGCGTTTGTTTTCTAAACAAACTACGTTACAAAATGTGGTTAATCTACTAAATTGTACATCTTGTTAGATTACACAAACTAGGAACGTTTGATCTGGCTGCACTGAAGAGTCTTCGTAAGAAACCAACTCATTTGGGGAACAGAACAGCCTTATTTCACACAGTACTGTGTTCGGCAATGAATGGGTTTGTTTTCTAAACAAATTACTTTAGAAATGAAGGTTAGTCTATTAAGTTGTACATCTTGTTAGATTACAAAAACTAGATTAGGAAAGTTTGATCTTGCTGCCCTCAAGACTCTTCTCAAGAAAGCAACTGATTTTGGGGAACAGAACAGCCTTATTTCACACAGTACTGTGTTCGGCAATGAAGGCGTTTGTTTTCTAAACAAACTATGTTAGAAATGTGGTTAATCTACTAAATTGTACATCTTGTTAGATTACACAAACTAGGAAAGTTTGATCTTGCTGCACTGAAGACTCTTCTTAAGAAAGCAACTCATTTGGAGAACAGAATAGCCTTATTTCACACAGTACTGTGTTCGGCAATGAAGGTGTTTGTTTTCTAAACATACTACGTTAGAAATGTGGTTAGTCTACTAAATTCTACATCTTGTTAGATTACACAAACTAAGAAAGTTTGACCTTGCTGCACTGAAGACTCTTCGTAAGAAAGCAACTGATTTGGGTATCAGAACAAGCTTATTTCACACAGTACTGTGTTCGGCAATGAAGGCGTTTGTTTTCTAAACAAATTACGTTAGAAATGTGGTTAATCTACTAAGTTGTACATCTTGTTAGATTACACAAACTAGGAAAGTTTGATCTTGCTGCACTGAAGACTCTTCGTAAGAAAGCAACTCATTTGGAGAACAGAATAGCCTTATTTCACATAGTACTGTGTTCAGCAATGAAGGTGTTTGTTTTCTAAACAAACTACGTTAGAAATGTGGTTAATCTACTAAATTCTACATCTTGTTAGATTACACAAACTAGGAAAGTTTGATCTTGCTGCACTGAAGACTCTTCGTAAGAAAGCAACTGATTTGGGGATCAGAACACGCTTATTTCACACCGTACTGTGTTAGGCAATGAAGGCGTTTGTTTTCTAAACGAACTACGTTACAAATGTGGTTAATCTACTAAATTGTATATCTTGTTAGATTACAAAAACTAGAAAGTTTGATCTTGCTGCACTGAAGAGTCTTCGTAAGAAATCAACTCATTTGGGGACCAGAACAGCCTTATTTCACACAGTACTGTGTTCGGCAATGAATGGGTTTGTTTTCTAAACAAACTACGTTAGAAATGTGGTTAATCTACTAAATTGTACATCTTGTTAGATTACACAAACTAGGAAAGTTTGATCTTGCTGCCCTCAAGACTCTTCTCAAGAAAGCAACTGATTTCTTGGGGACCAGAACAGCCTTATTTCACACAGTACTGTGTTCGGCAATGAAGGTGTTTGTTTTCTAAACAAACTACGTTAGAAATGTGGTTAATCTACTAAATTCTACATCTTGTTAGATTACACAAAGTAAGAAAGTTTGATCTTGCTGCACTGAAGACTCTTCGTAAGAAAGCAACTGATTTGGGGATCAGAACAATCTTATTTCACACAGTACTGTGTTCGCAATGAAGGTGTTTGTTTTCTAAACAAATTACGTTAGAAATGTGGTTAATCTACTAAGTTGTACATCTTGTTAGATTACACAAACTAGGAAAGTTTGATCTTGCTGCACTGAAGACTCTTCGTAAGAAAGCAACTGATTTGGGGATCAGAACACGCTTATTTCACACAGTACTGTGTTCGCAATGAAGGCGTTTGTTTTCTAAACAAACTACGTTACAAATGTGGTTAATCTACTAAATTGTATATCTTGTTAGATTACACAAACTAGGAAAGTTTGATCTTGCTGCCCTCAAGACTCTTCTCAAGAAAGCAACTGATTTCGGGAACAGAACAGCCTTATTTCACACAGTACTGTGTTCGGCAATGAAGGCGTTTGTTTTCTAAACAAACTATGTTAGAAATGTGGTTAATCTACTAAGTTGTACATCTTGTTAGATTACACAAACTAGGAAAGTTTGATCTTGCTGCACTGAAGACTCTTCGTAAGAAAGCAACTCATTTGTAGAACAGAACTAGCTTACTTCACACATTACTGCATTTGCAATGAAGGTGTTTGTTTTCTAAACAAACTACGTTAGAAATGTGGTTAGTCTACTAACTTGTACATCTTGTTAGATTACACATACTAGGAAAGTTTGATCTTGCTGCACTGAATACTCTTCGTAAGAAAGCAACTCATTTGGGGAACCAGAACAGACTAATTTCACACAGTACTGTGTTTTCGGCAATGAAGGCGTTTGTTTTCTAAACAAACTACGTTAGAAATGTGGTTAATCTACTAAGTTGTACATCTTGTTAGATTACACAAACTAGGAAAGTTTGATCTTGCTGCACTGAAGACTCTTCGTAAGAAAGCAACTCATTTGGAGAACAGAATAGCCTTATTTCACATAGTACTGTGTTCAGCAATGAAGGTGTTTGTTTTCTAAACAAACTACGTTAGAAATGTGGTTTATCTACTAAATTCTACATCTTGTTAGATTACACAAACTAGGAAAGTTTGATCTTGCTGCACTGAAGACTCTTCGTAAGAAAGCAACTGATTTGCGGATCAGAACACGCTTATTTCACACAGTACTGTGTTCGCAATGAAGGCGTTTGTTTTCTAAACAAACTACGTTAGAAATGTGGTTAATCTACTAAGTTGTACATCTTGTTAGATTACACAAACTAGGAAAGTTTGATCTTGCTGCACTGAAGACTCTTCGTAAGAAAGCAACTCATTTGGAGAACAGAATACCCTTATTTCACACAGTACTGTGTTCGGCAATGAAGGTGTTTGTTTTCTAAACAAACTACGTTAGAAATGTGGTTAATCTACGAAATTCTACATCTTGTTAGATTACACAAACTAGGAAAGTTTGATCTTGCTGCACTGAAGACTCTTCGTAAGAAAGCAACTGATTTGGGGATCAGAACACGCTTATTTCACACCGTACTGTGTTAGGCAATGAAGGCGTTTGTTTTCTAAACAAACTACGTTACAAATGTGGTTAATCTACTAAATTGTATATCTTGTTAGATTACAAAAACTAGAAAGTTTGATCTTGCTGCACTGAAGAGTCTTCGTAAGAAATCAACTCATTTGGGGACCAGAACAGCCTTATTTCACACAGTACTGTGTTCGGCAATGAATGGGTTTGTTTTCTAAACAAACTACTTTAGAAATGAAGGTAGTCTATTAAGTTGTACATCTTGTTAGATTACAAAAACTAGGAAAGTTTGATCTTGCTGCCCTCAAGACTCTTCTCAAGAAAGCAACTGATTTCGGGAACAGAACAGCCTTATTTCACACAGTACTTTGTTCGGCAGTGAAGGTGTTTGTTTTCTAAACAAACTACGTTAGAAATGTGGTTAATCTACTAAATTCTACATCTTGTTAGATTACACAAAGTAAGAAAGTTTGATCTTGCTGCACTGAAGACTCTTCGTAAGAAAGCAACTGATTTGGGTATCAGAACAATCTTATTTCACACAGTACTGTGTTCGGCAATGAAGGCATTTGTTTTCTAAACAAATTACGTTAGAAATGTGGTTAATCTACTAAGTTGTACATCTTGTTAGATTACACAAACTAGGAAAGTTTGATCTTGCTGCACTGAAGACTCTTCGTAAGAAAGCAACTGATTTGGGGATCAGAACACGCTTATTTCACACAGTACTGTGTTCGGCAATGAAGGCGTTTGTTTTCTAAACAAACTACGTTAGAAATGTGGTTAATCTACTAAATTGTACATCTTGTTAGATTACACAAACTAGGAAAGTTTGATCTTGCTGCACTGAAGACTCTTCGTAAGAAAGCAACTGATTTGGGGAACAGAACAGCCTTATTTCACACAGTACTGTGTTCGGCAATGAAGTCGTTTGTTCTCTAAACAAACTACGTTAGAAATGTGGTTAATCTACTAAGTTGTACATCTTGTTAGATTACACAAACTAGGAAAGTTTGATCTTGCTGCACTGAAGAGTCTTCATAAGAAAGCAACTGATTTGGGGAACAGAACAGCCTTATTTCACACAGTACTGTGTTCGGCAATGAAGGGGTTTGTTTTCTAAACAAACTACGTTAGAAATGTGGTTAATCTATTAAGTTGTACATCTTGTTAGATTACAAAAACTAGGAAAGTTTGATCTTGCTGCCCTCAAGGCTCTTCTCAAGAAAGCAACTGATTTCGGGAACAGAACAGCCTTATTTCACACAGTACTGTGTTCGGCAATGAAGGTGTTTGTTTTCTAAACAAACTACGTTAGAAATGTGGTTAATCTACTAAATTCTACATCTTGTTAGATTACACAAAGTAAGAAAGTTTGATCTTGCTGCACTGAAGACTCTTCGTAAGAAAGCAACTGATTTGGGGATCAGAACAATCTTACTTCACACAGTACTGTGTTCGGCAATGAAGGCATTTGTTTTCTAAATAAATTACGTTAGAAATGTGGTTAATCTACTAAGTTGTACATCTTGTTAGATTACACAAACTAGGAAAGTTTGATTTTGCTGCACTGAAGACTCTTCGTCAGAAAGCAACTCATTTGGACAACAGAATACCCTTATTTCACACAGTACTGTGTTCGGCAATGAAGGTGTTTGTTTTCAAACAAACTACGTTAGAAATGTGGTTAATCTACGAAATTCTACATCTTGTTAGATTACACAAACTAGGAAAGTTTGATCTTGCTGCACTGAAGACTGTTCGTAAGAAAGCAACTGATTTGGGGATCAGAACACGCTTATTTCACACAGTACTGTGTTCGGCAATGAAGTCGTTTGTTTTCTAAACAAACTACGTTACAAATGTGGTTAATCTACTAAATTGTATATCTTGTTAGATTACACAAACTAGGAAAGTTTGATCTTGCTGCACTGAAGACTCTTCGTAAGAAAGCAACTGATTTGGGGATCAGAACAGCCTTATTTCACACAGTACTGTGTTCGGCAATGAAGGCGTTTGTTTTCCAAACAAACTACGTTACAAATGTGGTTAATCTAATAAATTGTATATCATGTTAGATTACACAAACTAGGAACGTTTGATCTTGCTGCCCTCAAGACTCTTCTCAAGAAAGCAACTGATTTGGGGGAACAGAACAGCCTTATTTCACACAGTACTGTGTTCGGCAATGAAGGCGTTTGTTTTCTAAACAAACTATGTTAGAAATGTGGTTAATCTACTAAGTTGTACATCTTGTTAGATTACACAAACTAGGAAAGTTTGATCTTGCTGCACTGAAGACTCTTTGTAAGAAAGCAACTGATTTGGGGATCAGAACACGCTTATTTCACACAGTACTGTGTTCGGCAATGAAGGCGTTTGTTTTCTAAACAAACTACGTTAGAAATGTGGTTAATCTACTAAGTTGTACATCTTGTTAGATTACACAAACTAGGAAAGTTTGATCTTGCTGCACTGAAGACTCTTCGTAAGAAAGCAACTGATTTGGGGATGAGAACACGCTTATTTCACACAGTACTGTGTTCGGCAATGAAGTCGTTTGTTTTCTAAACAAACTACGTTAGAAATGTGGTTAATCTACTAAGTTGTACATCTTGTTAGATTACACAAACTAGGAAAGTTTGATCTTGCTGCACTGAAGAGTCTTCATAAGAAATCAACTCATTTGGGGAACAGAACAGCCTTATTTCACACAGTACTGTGTTCGGCAATGAATGGGTTTGTTTTCTAAACAAACTACTTTAGAAATGAAGGTAGTCTATTAAGTTGTACATCTTGTTAGATTACAAAAACTAGGAAAGTTTGATCTTGCTGCCCTCAAGACTCTTCTCAAGAAAGCAACTGATTTCGGGAACAGAACAGCCTTATTTCACACAGTACTGTGTTCGGCAATGAAGGTGTTTGTTTTCTAAACAAACTACGTTAGAAATGTGGTTAATCTACTAAATTGTACATCTTGTTAGATTACACAAACTAAGAAAGTTTGATCTTGCTGCACTGAAGACTCTTCTCAAGAAAGCAACTGATTTGGGGAACAGAACAATCTTATTTCACACAGTACTGTGTTTGGCAATGAAGGCGTTTGTTTTCTAAACAAATTATGTTAGAAATGTGGTTAATCTACTAAGTTGTACATCTTGTTAGATTACACAAACTAGGAAAGTTTGATCTTGCTGCACTGAAGACTCAAAGAAAGCAACTCATTTGGAGAACAGAATACCCTTATTTCACACAGTACTGTAAGAAAGCAAACAAACTCATTTGTAGAACAGAACATCTTGTTAGATTACACAAACACAAAGTTTACTGTGTTTTCAAGAAAGCAACTGATTTTGGGGCAATGAAGGTGTTTGTTTTCTTGTTAGATTAAACAAACGCTTATTTCACACAGTACGGTAATGAAGGCGTTTGTTAGAAATGTGGTTAATCTACTAAATTGTACATCTTGTTAGATTACACAAACTAGGAAAGTTTGATCTTGCTGCACTGAATACTCTTCGTAAGAAAGCAACTCATTTGGGGAACAGAACAAGACTAATTTCACACAGTACTGTGTTTGCAATGAAGGCGTTTGTTTTCTAAACAAACTACGTTAGAAATGTGGTTAATCTACTAAGTTGTACATCTTGTTAGATTACACAAACTAGGAAAGTTTGATCTTGCTGCACTGAAGACTCTTCTAAGAAAGAAAGCAACTCATTTGGGGAACAGAACAGCCTTATTTCACACAGTACTGTGTTCGGCAATGAAGGTGTTTGTTTTCTAAACAAACTACGTTAGAAATGTGGTTAATCTACTAAATTGTACATCTTGTTAGATTACACAAACTAGGAAAGTTTGATGTTGCTGCAATGAATACTCTTTCAAGAAAGCAACTCATTTGGTGATCAGAACAGGCTTATTTCACACAGTACTGTGTTCAGCAATGAATGGGTTTGTTTTCTAAACAAACTACTTTAGAAATGAAGGTAGTCTATTAAGTTGTACATCTTGTTAGATTACAAAAACTAGGAAAGTTTGATCTTGCTGCCCTGAAGACTCTTCTCAAGAAAGCAATTGATTTTGGGAACAGAACTGCCTTATTTCACACAGTATTGTGTTCGGAAATGAAGGCGTTGGTTTTCTAAACAAACTACGTTAGAAATGTGGTGAATCTACTAAGTTGTACATCTTGTTAGATTACACAAACTAGGAAAGTTTGATCTTGCTGCACTGAAGACTCTTCGTAAGAAAGCAAGTCATTTGGGAACAGAACAACCTTATTTCACACAGTACTGTGTTCAGCAATGAAGGTGTTTGTTTTCTAAACAAACTACGTTAGAAATGAGGTTAATCTACTAAATTGTACATCTTGTTAGATTACACAAACTAGGAAATTTTGATCTTGCTGCACTGAAGACTCTTCTCAAGAAAGCAACTGATTTCGGGAACAGAACAGCCTTATTTCACACATTACTGTGTTCGGCAATGAAGGCGTTTGTTTTCTAAACAAACTACGTTAGAAATGTGGTTAATCTACTAAGTTGTACATCGTGTAAGATTACACAAACTAGGAAAGTTTGATCTTGCTGCACTGAAGACTCTTCGTAAGAAAGTAACTCATTTGGAGAACAGAACAGCCTTATTTCACACAGTACTGTGTTCGGCAATGAAGGTGTTTGTGTTCTAAACAAACTACGTTAGAAATGTCGTTAATCTACGAAATTATACATCTTGTTAGATTACACAAACTAGGAAAGTTTGATCTTGCTGCACTGAAGAGTCTTCGTAAGAAACCAACTCATTTGGGGAACAGAACAGCCTTGTTTCACACAGTACTGTGTTCGGCAATGAATGGGTTTGTTTTCTAAACAAACTACTTTAGAAATGAAGGTAGTCTATTAAGTTGTACATCTTGTTAGATTACAAAAACTAGGAAAGTTTGATGTTGCTGCCGTCAAGACTCTTCTCAAGAAAGCAACTGATTTCGGGAACAGAACAGCCTTATTTCACACAGTACTGTGTTCGGCAATGAAGGCGTTTGTTTTCTAAACAAAGATGTTAGAAATGTGGGTAATCTACTAAATTGTACATCTTGTTAGATTACACAAACTAGGAAAGTTTGATCTTTCTGCACTGAAGACTCTTCGTAAGAAAGCAACTCATTTGGAGAACAGAATAGCCTTATTTCACACAGTACTGTGTTCGGCAATGAAGGTATTTGTTTTCTAAACATACTACGTTAGAAATGTGGTTAATCTACTAAATTCTACATCTTGTTAGATTACACAAACTAAGAAAGTTTGACCTTGCTGCACTGAAGACTCTTCGTAAGAAACCAACTATTTTGGGTATCAGAACAAGCTTATTTCACACAGTACTGTGTTCGGCAATGAAGGCGTTAGTTTTCTAAACAAATTCCGTTAGAAATGTGGTTAATCTACTAAGTTGTACATCTTGTTAGATTACACAAACTAGGAAAGTTTGATCTTGCTGCACTGAAGACTCTTCGTAAGAAAGCAACTCATTAGGAGAACAGAATAGCCTTATTTCACACAGTACTGTGTTCGGCAATGAAGGTGTTTGTTTTCTAAACAAACTACGTTAGAAATGTGGTTAATTAACGAAATTCTACATCTTGTTAGATTACACAAACTAGGAAAGTTTGATCTTGCTGCACTGAAGACTCTTCGTAAGAAAGCAAATGATTTGGGGATCAGAACAAGCTTATTTCAAACAGTAGTGTGTTCGGCAATGAACGCGTTTGTTTTCTAAACAAAGTACGTTAGAAATGTGGTTAATCTACTAAATTGTACATCTTTTTAGGTTACACAAACTAGGAAAGTTTGATCTTGCTGCACTGAAGACTCTTCTTAAGAAAGCAACTCATTTGGAGAACAGAATAGCCTTATTTCACATAGTACTGTGTTCGGCAATGAAGGTGTTTGTTTTCTAAACAAACTACGTTATAAATGTGGTTAATCTACTAAGTTGTACATCTTGTTAGATTACACAAATTAGAAAAGTTTGATCTTGCTGCACTGAAGAGTCTTCGTAAGAAACCAACTCATTTGGGCAACAGAACAGCCTTATTTCACACAGTACTGTGTTCGGCAATGAATGGGTTTGTTTTCTAAACAAATTACGTTAGAAATGTGGTTAATCTACTAAGTTGTACATCTTCTTAGATTACACAAACTAGGAAAGTTTGGTCTTACTGCACTGAAGACTCTTCGTAAGAAAGCAACTCATTTGGAGAACAGAATACCCTTATTTCACACAGTACTGTGTTCGGCAATGAAGGTGTTTGTTTTCTAAACAAACTACGTTAGAAATGTGGTTAATCTATGAAATTCTACATCTTGTTAGATTACACAAACTAGGAAAGTTTGATCTTGCTGCACTGATGACTCTTCGTAAGAAAGCAACTGATTTGTGGATCAGAACACGCTTATATCACACCGTACTGTGTTCGGCAATGAAGGCGTTTGTTTTCTAAACAAACTACGTTACAAATGTTGTTAATCTACTAAGTTGTACATCTTGTTAGATTACACAAACTAGGAAAGTTTGATCTTGCTGCACTGAAGAGTCTTCGTAAGAAAGCCACTCATTTGCGGAACAGAACAGCCTTATTTCACACAGTACTGTGTTCGGCAATGAAGGTGTTTGTTTTCTAAACAAACTACGTTAGAAATGTGGTTAATCTACTAAATTCTACATCTTGGTAGATTACACAAACTAGGAAAGTTTGATGTTGCTGCAATGAATACTCTTCGTAAGAAAGCAACTCATTTGGTGATCAGAACAGGCTTATTTCACACCGTACTGTGTTCAGCAATGAATGGGTTTGTTTTCTAAACAAACTACTTTAGAAATGAAGGTAGTCTATTAAGTTGTACATCTTGTTAGATTACAAAAACTAGGAAAGTTTGATCTTGCTGCCCTGAAGACTCTTCTCAAGAAAGCAATTGATTTTGGGAACAGAACTGCCTTATTTCACACAGTATTGTGTTCGGAAATGAAGGCGTTGGTTTTCTAAACAAACTACGTTAGAAATGTGGTGAATCTACTAAGTTGTACATCTTGTTAGATTACACAAACTAGGAAAGTTTGATCTTGATGCACTGAAGACTCTTCGTAAGAAAGCAAGTCATTTGCGCAACAGAACAACCTTATTTCACACAGTACCGCGTTCAGCAATGAAGGTGTTTGTTTTCTAAACAAACTACGTTAGAAATGAGGTTAATCTACTAAATTCTACATCTTGTTAGATTACACAAACTAGGAAACTTTGATCTTGCTGCACTGAAGACTCTTCTCAAGAAAGCAACTGATTTCGGGAACAGAACAGCCTTATTTCACACATTACTGTGTTCGGCAATGAAGGCGTTTGTTTTCTAAACAAACTACGTTAGAAATGTGGTTAATCTACTAAGTTGTACATCGTGTAAGATTACACAAACTAGGAAAGTTTGATCTTGCTGCACTGAAGACTCTTCGTAAGAAAGTAACTCATTTGGAGAACAGAACAGCCTTATTTCACACAGTACTGTGTTCGGCAATGAAGGTGTTTGTGTTCTAAACAAACTACGTTAGAAATGTCGTTAATCTACGAAATTATACATCTTGTTAGATTACACAAACTAGGAAAGTTTGATCTTGCTGCACTGAAGAGTCTTCAAGAAGAAACCAACTCATTTGGGGAACAGAACAGCCTTGTTTCACACAGTACTGTGTTCGGCAATGAATGGGTTTGTTTTCTAAACAAACTACTTTAGAAATGAAGGTAGTCTATTAAGTTGTACATCTTGTTAGATTACAAAAACTAGGAAAGTTTGATCTTGCTGCCGTCAAGACTCTTCTCAAGAAAGCAACTGATTTCGGGAACAGAACAGCCTTATTTCACACAGTACTGTGTTCGGCAATGAAGGCGTTTGTTTTCTAAACAAAGATGTTAGAAATGTGGGTAATCTACTAAATTGTACATCTTGTTAGATTACACAAACTAGGAAAGTTTGATCTTTCTGCACTGAAGACTCTTCGTAAGAAAGCAACTCATTTGGAGAACAGAATAGCCTTATTTCACACAGTACTGTGTTCGGCAATGAAGGTATTTGTTTTCTAAACATACTACGTTAGAAATGTGGTTAATCTACTAAATTCTACATCTTGTTAGATTACACAAACTAAGAAAGTTTGACCTTGCTGCACTGAAGACTCTTCGTAAGAAACCAACTATTTTGGGTATCAGAACAAGCTTATTTCACACAGTACTGTGTTCGGCAATGAAGGCGTTTGTTTTCTAAACAAATTCCGTTAGAAATGTGGTTAATCTACTAAGTTGTACATCTTGTTAGATTACACAAACTAGGAAAGTTTGATCTTGCTGCACTGAAGACTCTTCGTAAGAAAGCAACTCATTAGGAGAACAGAATAGCCTTATTTCACACAGTACTGTGTTCGGCAATGAAGGTGTTTGTTTTCTAAACAAACTACGTTAGAAATGTGGTTAATTAACGAAATTCTACATCTTGTTAGATTACACAAACTAGGAAAGTTTGATCTTGCTGCACTGAAGACTCTTCGTAAGAAAGCAAATGATTTGGGGATCAGAACAAGCTTATTTCAAACAGTAGTGTGTTCGGCAATGAACGCGTTTGTTTTCTAAACAAAGTACGTTAGAAATGTGGTTAATCTACTAAATTGTACATCTTTTTAGGTTACACAAACTAGGAAAGTTTGATCTTGCTGCACTGAAGACTCTTCTTAAGAAAGCAACTCATTTGGAGAACAGAATAGCCTTATTTCACATAGTACTGTGTTCGTCAACGAAGGTGTTTGTTTTCTAAACAAACTACGTTATAAATGTGGTTAATCTACTAAGTTGTACATCTTGTTAGATTACACAAATTAGAAAAGTTTGATCTTGCTGCACTGAAGAGTCTTCGTAAGAAACCAACTCATTTGGGCAACAGAACAGCCTTATTTCACACAGTACTGTGTTCGCCAATGAATGGGTTTGTTTTCTAAACAAATTACGTTAGAAATGTGGTTAATCTACTAAGTTGTACATCTTCTTAGATTACACAAACTAGGAAAGTTTGGTCTTACTGCACTGAAGACTCTTCGTAAGAAAGCAACTCATTTGGAGAACAGAATACCCTTATTTCACACAGTACTGTGTTCGGCAATGAAGGTGTTTGTTTTCTAAACAAACTACGTTAGAAATGTGGTTAATCTATGAAATTCTACATCTTGTTAGATTACACAAACTAGGAAAGTTTGATCTTGCTGCACTGATGACTCTTCGTAAGAAAGCAACTGATTTGTGGATCAGAACACGCTTATATCACACCGTACTGTGTTCGGCAATGAAGGCGTTTGTTTTCTAAACAAACTACGTTACAAATGTTGTTAATCTACTAAGTTGTACATCTTGTTAGATTACACAAACTAGGAAAGTTTGATCTTGCTGCACTGAAGAGTCTTCGTAAGAAACCAACTCATTTGGGGAACAGAACAGCCTTATTTCACACAGTACTGTGTTCGGCAATGAATGGGTTTGTTTTCTAAACAAATTACTTTAGAAATGAAAGTAGTCTATTAAGGTGTACATCTTGTTAGATTACAAAAACTAGGAAAGTTTGATCTTGCTGCCCTCAAGACTCTTCTCAAGAAAGCAACTGATTTCGGGAACAGAACAGCCTTATTTCACACAGTACTGTGTTCGGCAATGAAGGTGTTTGTTTTCTAAACAAACTACGTTAGAAATGTGGTTAATCTACTAAATTCTACATCTTGTTAGATTACACAAAGTAAGAAAGTTTGATCTTGCTGCACTTAAGACTCTTCGTTAGATAGCAACTGATTTGGGGATCAGAACAATCTTATTTCACACAGTACTGTGTTCGGCAATGAAGGCGTTTGTTTTCTAAACAAATTACGTTAGAAATGTGGTTAATCTACTAAGTTGTACATCTTGTTAGATTACACAAACTAGGAAAGTTTGATCTTGCTGCACTGAAGACTCTTCGTAAGAAAGCAACTCATTTGGAGAACAGAATACCCTTATTTCACACAGTACTGTGTTCGGCAATGACGGTGTTTGTTTTCTACACAAACTACGTTAGAAATGTGGTTAATCTACTAAATTCTATATCTTGGTAGATTACACAAACTAGCAAAGTATGATCTTGCTGCAGTGAAGACTCTTCGTAAGAAAGCAACTGATTTGGGGATCAGAACACGCTTATTTCACACAGTACTGTGTTCGGCAATGAAGGCGTTTGTTTTCTAAACAAACTACGTTACAAATGTGGTTAATCTACGAAATTCTACATCTTGTTAGATTACACAAACTAGGAAAGTTTGATCTTGCTGCACTGAAGACTCTCCGTAAGAAAGCAAATGATTTGGGGATCAGAACAAGCTTATTTCACACAGTAGTGTGTTCGGCAATGAACGCGTTTGTTTTCTAAACAAAGTACGTTACAAATGTGGTTAATCTACTAAATTGTACATCTTGTTAGGTTACACAAACTAGGAAAGTTTGATCTTGCTGCACTGAAGACTCTTCGTAAGAAAGCAACTCATTTGGAGAACAGAATAGCCTTATTTCACATAGTACTGTGTTCGGCAATGAAGGTGTTTGTTTTCTAAACAAACTATGTTATAAATGTGGTTAATCTACTAAGTTGTACATCTTGTTAGATTACACAAACTAGAAAAGTTTGATCTTGCTGCACTGAAGAGTCTTCGTAAGAAACCAACTCATTTGGGCAACAGAACAGCCTTATTTCACACAGTACTGTGTTCGGCAATGAATGGGTTTGTTTTCTAAACAAATTACGTTAGAAATGTGGTTAATCTACTAAGTTGTACATCTTGTTAGATTACACAAACTAGGAAAGTTTGATCTTGCTGCACTGAAGACTCTTCGTAAGAAAGCAACTCATTTGGAGAACAGAATACCCTTATTTCACACAGTTTTGTGTTCTGCAACGAAGGTGTTTGTTTTCTAAACAAACTACATTAGAAATGTGGTTAATCTACGAAATTCTACATCTTGTTAGATTACACAAACTAGGAAAGTTTGATCTTGCTGCACTGAAGACTCTTCGTAAGAAAGCAACTGATTTGGGGATCAGAACACGCTTATTTCACACCGTACTGTGTTAGGCAATGAAGGCGTTTGTTTTCTAAACGAACTACGTTACAAATGTGTTTAATCTACTAAATTGTATATCTTGTTAGATTACAAAAACTAGAAAGTTTGATCTTGCTGCACTGAAGAGTCTTCGTAAGAAATCAACTCATTTGGGGACCAGAACAGCCTTATTTCACACAGTACTGTGTTCGGCAATGAATGGGTTTGTTTTCTAAACAAACTACGTTACAAATGTGGTTAATCTACTAAATTGTATATCTTGTTAGATTACACAAACTAGGAAAGTTTGATCTTGCTGCCCTCAAGACTCTTCTCAAGAAAGCAACTGATTTCGGGAACAGAACAGCCTTATTTCACACAGTACTGTGTTCGGCAGTGAAGGTGTTTGTTTTCTAAACAAACTACGTTAGAAATGTGGTTAATCTACCAAATTCTACATCTTGTTAGATTACACAAAGTAATAAAGTTTGATCTTGCTGCACTGAAGACTCTTCGTAAGAAAGCAACTGATTTGGGGATCACAACAATCTTATTTCACACAGTACTGTGTTCGGCAATGAAGGCGTTTGTTTTCTAAACAAATTACGTTAGAAATGTGGTTAATCTACTAAGTTGTACATCTTGTTAGGTTACACAAACTAGGAAAGTTTGATCTTGCTGCACTGAAGACTCTTCGTAAGAAAGCAACTGATTTGGGGGATCAGATCAGCTTATTTCACACGCTTATTTGAAGGGGTTTGTTTTCTAAACAAACTACGTTAGAAATGTGGTTAATCTACTAAATTGTACATCTTGTTAGATTACAAAACTAGAAAGTTTGATCTTTGCACTGAAGACTCTTCTCAAGAAAGCAACTGATTTGGGGAACAGAACAGCCTTATTTCACACAGTACTGTGTTACAATGAAGGTGTTTGTTTTCTAAACAAACTACGTTAGAAATGTGGTTAATCTTGTTAGATTACACAAACTAAGTTTGATTGTACATCTTGATTTAGGAACAGAACAGCCTTATTTCAACTAGGAAAGTTTGATCTTGCTGTACATCTTGTTAGATTACACAAACTAGGAAAGTTTGATCTTGCTGCACTGAAGACTCTTCTCAAGAAAGCAACTGATTTGGGGAACAGAACAGCCTTATTTCACACAGTACTGTGTTCGGCAATGAAGGTGTTTGTTTTCTAAACAAACTACGTTAGAAATGTGGTTAATCTACTAAGTTGTACATCTTGTTAGATTACACAAACTAGGAAAGTTTGATCTTGCTGCACTGAAGACTCTTCGTAAGAAAGCAACTCATTTGTAGAACAGAACTAGCTTATTTCACACATTACTGCATTTTGCAATGAAGGTGTTTGTTTTCTAAACAAACTACGTTAGAAATGTGGTTAGTCTACTAACTTGTACATCTTGTTAGATTACACAAACTAGGAAAGTTTGATCTTGCTGCACTGAAGACTCTTCGTAAGAAACCAACTCATTTGGGGAACAGAACAGCCTTATTTCACACAGTACTGTGTTCGGCAATGAAGGCGTTTGTTTTCTAAACAAACTACGTTAGAAATGTGGTTAATCTACTAAGTTGTACATCTTGTTAGATTACACAAACTAGGAAAGTTTGATCTTGCTGCACTGAAGACTCTTCGTAAGAAAGCAACTCATTTGGAGAACAGAATAGCCTTATTTCACATAGTACTGTGTTCAGCAATGAAGGTGTTTGTTTTCTAAATAAACTATGTTAGAAATGTGGTTAATCTACTAAATTGTACATCTTGTTAGATTACACAAACTAGGAAAGTTTGATCTTGCTGCACTGAAGACTCTTCGTAAGAAAGCAACTGATTTGGGGATCAGAACACGCTTATTTCACACAGTACTGTGTTCGGCAATGAAGGCGTTCGTTTTCTAAACAAACTACGTTAGAAATGTGGTTAATCTACTAAGTTGTACATCTTGTTAGATTACACAAAATAGGAAAGTTTGATCTTGCTGCATTGAAGACTCTTCGTAAGAAAGCAACTCATTTGGAGAACAGAATACCCTTATTTCACACAGTTCTGTGTTCGGCAACGAAGGTGTTTGTTTTCTAAACAAACTAGGTTAGAAATGTGGTTAATCTACGAAATTCTACATCTTGTTAGATTACACAAACTAGGAAAGTTTGATCTTGCTGCACTGAAGAGTCTTCGTAAGAAAGCAACTGATTTGGGGATCAGAACACGCTTATTTCACACCGTACTGTGTTAGGCAATGAAGGCGTTTGTTTTCTAAACAAACTACGTTACAAATGTGGTTAATCTACTAAATTGTATATCTTGTTAGATTACAAAAACTAGAAAGTTTGATCTTGCTGCACTGAAGAGTCTTCGTAAGAAATCAACTCATTTGGGGACCATAACAGCCTTATTTCACACAGTACTGTGTTCGGCAATGAATGGGTTTGTTTTCTAAACAAACTACTTTAGAAATGAAGGTAGTCTATTAAGTTGTACATCTTGTTAGATTACAAAAACTAGGAAATTTTGATCTTGCTCCCCTCAAGACTCTTCTCAAGAAAGCAACTGATTTCGGGAACAGAACAGCCTTATTTCACACAGTACTTTGTTCGGCAGTGAAGGTGTTTGTTTTCTAAACAAACTACGTTAGAAATGTGGTTAATCTACTAAATTCTACATCTTGTTAGATTACACAAAGTAAGAAAGTTTGATCTTGCTGCACTGAAGACTCTTCGTAAGAAAGCAACTGATTTGGGTATCAGAACAAGCTTATTTCACACAGTACTGTGTTCGGCAATGAAGGCATTTCTTTTCTAAACAAATTACGTTAGAAATGTGGTTAATCTACTAAGTTGTACATCTTGTTAGATTACACAAACTAGGAAAGTTTGATCTTGCTGCACTGAAGACTCTTCGTAAGAAAGCAACTGATTTGGGGATCAGAACACGCTTATTTCACACAGTACTGTGTTCGCAATGAAGGCGTTTGTTTTCTAAAACAAACTACGTTACAAATGTGGTTAATCTAATAAATTGTATATCATGTTAGATTACACAAACTAGGAACGTTTGATCTTGCTGCCCTCAAGAATCTTCTCAAGAAAGCAACTGATTTCGGGAACAGAACAGCCTTATTTCACACAGTACTGTGTTCGGCAATGAAGGCGTTTGTTTTCTAAACAAACTATGTTAGAAATGTGGTTAATCTACTAAGTTGTACATCTTGTTAGATTACACAAACTAGGAAAGTTTGATCTTGCTGCACTGAAGACTCTTTGTAAGAAAGCAACTGATTTGGGGATCAGAACACGCTTATTTCACACAATACTGTGTTCGGCAATGAAGGCGTTTGTTTTCTAAACAAACTACGTTAGAAATGTGGTTAATCTACTAAGTTGTACATCTTGTTAGATTACACAAACTAGGAAAGTTTGATCTTGCTGCACTGAAGACTCTTCGTAAGAAAGCAACTGATTTGGGGATCAGAACACGCTTATTTCACACAGTACTGTGTTCGGCAATGAAGTCGTTTGTTTTCTAAACAAACTACGTTAGAAATGTGGTTAATCTACTAAGTTGTAAATCTTGTTAGATTACACAAACTAGGAAAGTTTGATCTTGCTGCACTGAAGAGTCTTCATAAGAAATCAACTCATTTGGGGAACAGAACAGCCTTATTTCACACAGTACTGTGTTCGGCAATGAATGGGTTTGTTTTCTAAACAAACTACTTTAGAAATGAAGGTAGTCTATTAAGTTGTACATCTTGTTAGATTACAAAAACTAGGAAAGTTTGATCTTGCTGCCCTCAAGACTCTTCTCAAGAAAGCAACTGATTTCGGGAACAGAACAGCCTTATTTCACACAGTACTGTGTTCGGCAATGAAGGTGTTTGTTTTCTAAACAAACTACGTTAGAAATGTGGTTAATCTACTAAATTCTACATCTTGTTAGATTACACAAAGTAAGAAAGTTTGATCTTGCTGCACTGAAGACTCTTCGTAAGAAAGCAACTGATTTGGGGATCAGAACAATCTTATTTCACACAGTACTGTGTTCGGCAATGAAGGCATTTGTTTTCTAAACAAATTACGTTAGAAATGTGGTTAATCTACTAAGTTGTACATCTTGTTAGATTACACAAACTAGGAAAGTTTGATCTTGCTGCACTGAAGACTCTTCGTAAGAAAGCAACTCATTTGGAGAACAGAATACCCTTATTTCACACAGTACTGTGTTCGGCAATGAAGGTGTTTGTTTTTCAAACAAACTACGTTTAGAAATGTGGTTAATCTACGAAATTCTACATCTTGTTAGATTACACAAACTAGAAAGTTTGATCTTGCTGCACTGAAGACTGTTCGTCAAGAAAGCAACTGATTTGGGATCAGAACACGCTTATTTCACACAGTACTGTGTTCGGCAATGAAGTCGTTTGTTTTCTAAACAAACTACGTTACAAATGTGGTTAATCTACTAAATTGTATATCTTGTTAGATTACACAAACTAGGAAAGTTTGATCTTGCTGCACTGAAGACTCTTCGTAAGATAGCAACTGATTTGGGGATCAGAACACGCTTATTTCACACAGTACTGTGTTCGGTAATGAAGGCGTTTGTTTTCTAAACAAACTACGTTACAAATGTGGTTAATCTAATAAATTGTATATCTTGTTAGATTACACAAACTAGGAAAGTTTGATCTTGCTGCCCTCAAGAATCTTCTCAAGAAAGCAACTGATTTCGGGAACAGAACAGCCTTATTTCACACAGTACTGTGTTCGGCAATGAAGGCGTTTGTTTTCTAAACAAACTATGTTAGAAATGTGGTTAATCTACTAAGTTGTACATCTTGTAAGATTACACAAACTAGGAAAGTTTGATCTTGCTGCACTGAAGACTCTTCAGAAGTAAGAAAGCAACTCATTTGTAGAACAGAACTAGCTTACTTCACACATTACTGCATTTGCAATGAAGGTGTTTGTTTTCTAAACAAACTACGTTAGAAATGTGGTTAATCTAGTAAGTTGTACATATTGTTAGATTACACATACTAGGAAAGTTTGATCTTGCTGCACTGAATACTCTTCGTAAGAAAGCAACTCATTTGGGGAACCGAACAGACTAATTTCACACAGTACTGTGTTCGGCAATGAAGGCGTTTGTTTTCTAAACAAACTACGTTAGAAATGTGGTTAATCTACTAAGTTGTACATCTTGTTAGATTATACAAACTAGGAAATTTTGATCTTGCTGCACTGAAGACTCTTCGTAAGAAAGCCACTCATTTGCGGAACAGAACAGCCTTATTTCACACAGTACTGTGTTCGGCAATGAAGGTGTTTGTTTTCTAAACAAACTACGTTAGAAATGTGGTTAATCTACTAAATTCTACATCTTGGTAGATTACACAAACTAGGAAAGTTTTATGTTGCTGCAATGAATACTCTTCGTAAGAAAGCAACTCATTTGGTGATCAGAACAGGCTTATTTCACACCGTACTGTGTTCAGCAATGAATGGGTTTGTTTTCTAAACAAACTACTTTAGAAATGTGGTTAATCTATTAAGTTGTACATCTTGTTAGATTACACAAACTAGGAAAGTTTGATCTTGCTGCCCTGAAGACTCTTCTCAAGAAAGCAATTGATTTTGGGAACAGAACTGCCTTATTTCACACAGTATTGTGTTCGAAATGAAGGCGTTTGTTTTCTAAACAAACTACGTTAGAAATGTGGTTAATCTACTAAGTTGTACATCTTGTTAGATTACACAAACTAGGAAAGTTTGATCTTGATGCACTGAAGACTCTTCGTAAGAAAGCAAGTCATTTGGGGAACAGAACAACCTTATTTCACACAGTACTGTGTTCAGCAATGAAGGTGTTTGTTTTCTAAACAAACTACGTTAGAAATGAGGTTAATCTACTAAATTGTACATCTTGTTAGATTACACAAACTAGGAAAGTTTGATCTTGCTGCACTGAAGACTCTTCTCAAGAAAGCAACTGATTTGGGGAACAGAACAGCCTTATTTCACACATTACTGTGTTCGGCAATGAAGGCGTTTGTTTTCTAAACAAACTACGTTAGAAATGTGGTTAATCTACTAAGTTGTACATCTTGTTAGATTACACAAACTAGGAAAGTTTGATCTTGCTGCACTGAAGACTCTTCTCAAGAAAGCAACTCATTTGGAGAACAGAACAGCCTTATTTCACACAGTACTGTGTTCGGCAATGAAGGTGTTTGTTTTCTAAACAAACTACGTTAGAAATGTCGTTAATCTACTAAATTGTACATCTTGTTAGATTACACAAACTAGGAAAGTTTGATCTTGCTGCACTGAAGAGTCTTCGTAAGAAACCAACTCATTTGGGGAACAGAACAGCCTTGTTTCACACAGTACTGTGTTCGGCAATGAATGGGTTTGTTTTCTAAACAAACTACTTTAGAAATGTGGTTAGTCTATTAAGTTGTACATCTTGTTAGATTACAAAAACTAGGAAAGTTTGATCTTGCTGCACTGAAGACTCTTCTCAAGAAAGCAACTGATTTGGGAACAGAACAGCCTTATTTCACACAGTACTGTGTTCGGCAATGAAGGCGTTTGTTTTCTAAACAAAGATGTTAGAAATGTGGGTAATCTACTAAATTGTACATCTTGTTAGATTACACAAACTAGAAAGTTTGATCTTTCTGCACTGAAGACTCTTCGTAAGAAAGCAACTCATTTGGAGAACAGAATAGCCTTATTTCACACAGTACTGTGTTCGGCAATGAAGGTGTTTGTTTTCTAAACAAACTACGTTAGAAATGTGGTTAATCTACTAAATTCTACATCTTGTTAGATTACACAAACTAAGAAAGTTTGACCTTGCTGCACTGAAGACTCTTCGTAAGAAACCAACTATTTTGGGTATCAGAACAAGCTTATTTCACACAGTACTGTGTTCGGCAATGAAGGGGTTTGTTTTCTAAACAAACTTCCGTTAGAAATGTGGTTAATCTACTAAGTTGTACATCTTGTTAGATTACACAAACTAGGAAAGTTTGATCTTGCTGCACTGAAGACTCTTCGTGAGAAAGCAACTCATTAGGAGAACAAAATAGCCTTATTTCACACAGTACTGTGTTCGGCAATGAAGGTGTTTGTTTTCTAAACAAACTACGTTAAAATTTGGTTAATCTACGAAATTCTACATCTTGTTAGATTACACAAACTAGGAAAGTTTGATCTTGCTGCACTGAAGACTCTTCGTAAGAAAGCAAATGATTTGGGGATCAGAACAAGCTTATTTCAAACAGTAGTGTGTTCGGCAATGAAGGTGTTTGTTTTCTAAACAAACTACGTTAGAAATGTGGTTAATCTACTAAATTGTACATCTTGTTAGGTTACACAAACTAGGAAAGTTTGATCTTGCTGCACTGAAGACTCTTTTCAAGAAAGCAACTCATTTGGAGAACAGAATAGCCTTATTTCACATAGTACTGTGTTCGGCAATGAAGGTGTTTGTTTTCTAAACAAACTACGTTATAAATGTGGTTAATCTACTAAGTTGTACATCTTGTTAGATTACACAAATTAGGAAAGTTTGATCTTGCTGCACTGAAGACTCTTCGTAAGAAAGCAACTCATTTGGGAACAGAACAGCCTTATTTCACACAGTACTGTGTTCGGCAATGAATGGGTTTGTTTTCTAAACAAATTACGTTAGAAATGTGGTTAATCTACTAAGTTGTACATCTTGTTAGATTACACAAACTAGGAAAGTTTGATCTTGCTGCACTGAAGACTCTTCTTCGTAAGAAAGCAACTCATTTGGAGAACAGAATAGCTTATTTCACACAGTACTGTGTTCGGCAATGAAGGTGTTTGTTTTCTAAACAAACTACGTTAGAAATGTGGTTAATCTATGAAATTCTACATCTTGTTAGATTACACAAACTAGGAAAGTTTGATCTTGCTGCACTGAAGACTCTTCGTAAGAAAGCAACTGATTTGGGGATCAGAACACGCTTATTTCACACAGTACTGTGTTCGGCAATGAAGGTGTTTGTTTTCTAAACAAACTACGTTACAAATGTTGTTAATCTACTAAGTTGTACATCTTGTTAGATTACACAAACTAGGAAAGTTTGATCTTGCTGCACTGAAGAGTCTTCGTAAGAAAACAAATCATTTGGGGAACAGAACAGCCTTATTTCACACAGTACTGTGTTCGGCAATGAATGGGTTTGTTTTCTAAACAAATTACTGTTAGAAACGAAGGTTAATCTATTAATTGTACATCTTGTTAGATTACAAAAACTAGGAAAGTTTGATCTTGCTGCACTCAAGACTCTTCTCAAGAAAGCAACTGATTTGGAGAACAGAACAGCCTTATTTCACACAGTACTGTGTTCGGCAATGAAGGTGTTTGTTTTCTAAACAAACTACGTTAGAAATGTGGTTAATCTACTAAATTGTACATCTTGTTAGATTACACAAAGTAAGAAAGTTTGATCTTGCTGCACTGAAGACTCTTCGTAAGAAAGCAACTGATTTGGGGATCAGAACAATCTTATTTCACACAGTACTGTGTTCGCAATGAAGGTGTTTGTTTTCTAAACAAATTACGTTAGAAATGTGGTTAATCTACTAAGTTGTACATCTTGTTAGATTACACAAACTAGGAAAGTTTGATCTTGCTGCACTGAAGACTCTTCGTAAGAAAGCAACTCATTTGGGGAACAGAACAGCCTTATTTCACACAGTACTGTGTTCTGCAATGAAGGTGTTTGTTTTCTAAACAAACTACGTTAGAAATGTGGTTAATCTACTAAATTGTACATCTTGTTAGATTACACAAACTAGGAAAGTTTGATCTTGCTGCACTGAAGACTCTTCTCAAGAAAGCAACTGATTTGGGGATCAGAACAGCCTTATTTCACACAGTACTGTGTTCGGCAATGAAGGTGTTTGTTTTCTAAACAAACTACGTTATAAATGTGGTTAATCTACTAAATTGTACATCTTGTTAGATTACACAAACTAGGAAAGTTTGATCTTGCTGCACTGAAGACTCTTCGTAAGAAAGCAACTGATTTGGGATCAGAACAAGCTTATTTCACACAGTACTGTGTTCGCAATGAAGGTGTTTGTTTTCTAAACAAACTACGTTAGAAATGTGGTTAATCTACTAAATTGTACATCTTGTTAGATTACACAAACTAGGAAAGTTTGATCTTGCTGCACTGAAGACTCTTCGTAAGAAAGCAACTCATTTGGAGAACAGAATAGCCTTATTTCACACAGTACTGTGTTCGGCAATGAAGGTGTTTGTTTTCAAACAAACTACGTTATAAATGTGGTTAATCTATTAAATTGTACATCTTGTTAGATTACACAAACTAGAAAGTTTGATCTGCTGCACTGAAGAGTCTTCGTAAGAAAGCAACTCATTTGGGGAACAGAACAGCCTTATTTCACACAGTACTGTGTTCGGCAATGAAGGGGTTTGTTTTCTAAACAAACTACGTTTGAAATGTGGTTAATCTACTAAATTGTACATCTTGTTAGATTACACAAACTAGGAAAGTTTGATCTTGCTGCACTGAAGACTCTTTTAAGAAAGCAACTGATTTGGAGATCAGAACACGCTTATTTCACACAGTATTGTGTTTGGCAATGAAGGTGTTTGTTTTCTAAACAAACTATGTTAGAAATGTGGTTAATCTAATAAATTGTACATCTTGTTAGATTACACAAACTAAGAAAGTTTGATCTTGCTGCACTGAAGACTCTTCTCAAGAAAGCAACTCATTTGGAGAACAGAATAGCCTTATTTCACACAGTACTGTGTTCGGCAATGAAGGTATTTGTTTTCTAAACAAACTATTTTAGAAATGTGGTTAATCTACTAAATTGTACATCTTGTTAGATTACACAAACTAGAAAGTTTGATCTTGCTGCACTGAAGACTCTTCGTAAGAAACCAACTGTTTTGTAGAACAGAACAAGCTTATTTCACACAGTACTGCATTTGGCAATGAAGGTGTTTGTTTTCTAAACAAATTACGTTAGAAATGTGGTTAATCTACTAAGTTGTACATCTTGTTAGATTACACAAACTAGGAAAGTTTGATCTTGCTGCACTGAAGACTCTTCAGAAGAAAGCAACTCATTTGGAGAACAGAATAGCCTTATTTCACACAGTACTGTGTTCGGCAATGAAGGTGTTTGTTTTCTAAACAAACTACGTTAGAAATGTGGTTAATCTACGAAATTCTACATCTTGTTAGATTACACAAACTAGGAAAGTTTGATCTTGCTGCACTGAAGACTCTTCGTAAGAAAGCAACTCATTTGGGGAACAGAACAGCCTTATTTCACACAGTACTGCGTTCGGCAATGAAGGTGTTTGTTTTCTAAACAAACTACGTTAGAAATGTGGTTAATCTACTAAATTGTACATCTTGTTAGATTACACAAACTAGGAAAGTTTGATCTTGCTGCACTGAAGAGTCTTCAGAAGAAACCAACTCATTTGGGGAACAGAACAGCCTTATTTCACACAGTACTGTGTTCGGCAATGAATGGGTTTGTTTTCTAAAACAAACTAGTTTAGAAATGAAGGTAATCTATTAAATTGTACATCTTGTTAGATTACAAAAACTAGAAAGTTTGATCTTGCTGCCCTGAAGACTCTTCTCAAGAAAGCAACTGATTTTGGGAACAGAACAGCCTTATTTCACACAGTACTGTGTTCGCAATGAAGGGGTTTGTTTTCTAAACATACTACGTTAGAAATGTGGTTAATCTACTAAATTCTACATCTTGTTAGATTACACAAACTAAGAAAGTTTGACCTTGCTGCACTGAAGACTCTTCGTAAGAAAGCAACTGATTTGGGTATCAGAACAAGCTTATTTCACACAGTACTGTGTTCAGCAATGAAGGCGTTTGTTTTGTAAACAAATTACATTAGAAATGTGGTTAATCTACTAAGTTGTACATCTTGTTAGATTACACAAACTAGAAAGTTTGATCTTGCTGCACTGAAGACTCTTCTCAAGAAAGCAACTCATTTGGAGAACAGAATAGCCTTATTTCACACAGTACTGTGTTCGCAATGAAGGCGTTTGTTTTCTAAACAAACTACGTTAGAAATGTGGTTAATCTACTAAATTGTACATCTTGTTAGATTACACAAACTAGGAAAGTTTGATCTTGCTGCACTGAAGACTCTTCTTAAGAAGAAAGCAACTGATTTGGGGATCAGAACAGGCTTATTTCACACAGTACTGTGTTCGCAATGAAGGTGTTTGTTTTCTAAACAAACTACGTTATAAAATGTGGTTAATCTACTAAGTTGTACATCTTGTTAGATTACACAAACTAGGAAAGTTTGATCTTGCTGCACTGAAGAGTCTTGTAAGAAACCAACTCATTTGGGGAACAGAACAGCCTTATTTCACACAGTACTGTGTTCGGCAATGAATGGGTTTGTTTTCTAAACAAACTACTTTAGAAATGAAGGTAGTCTATTGTTGTACATCTTGTTAGATTACAAAACTAGGAAAGTTTGATCTTGCTGCCTCAAGACTCTTCTCAAGAAAGCAACTGATTTGGGGAACAGAACAGCCTTATTTCACACAGTACTGTGTTCGGCAATGAAGGAGTTTGTTTTCTAAACAAAGATGTTAGAAATGTGGTTAATCTACTAAATTGTACATCTTGTTAGATTACACAAACTAGGAAAGTTTGATCTTGCTGCACTGAAGACTCTTCGTAAGAAAGCAACTCATTTGGAGAACAGAATAGCGTTATTTCACACAGTACTGTGTTCGAAAATGAAGGTATTTGTTTTCTAAACATACTACGTTAGAAATGTGGTTAATCTACTAAATTCTACATCTTGTCAGATTACACAAACTAAGAAAGTTTGACCTTGCTGCACTGAAGACTCTTCGTAAGAAAGCAACTGATTTGGGGATCAGAACACGCTTATTTCACACCGTACTGTGTTCGGCAATGAAGGCGTTTGTTTTCTAAACAAACTACGTTTACAAATGTGGTTAATCTACTAAATTCTACATCTTGTTAGATTACACAAACTAAGAAAGTTTGATCTTGCTGCACTGAAGACTCTTCGTAAGAAAGCAACTGATTTGGGGATCAGAACACGCTTATTTCACACAGTACCGTGTTCGGCAATGAAGGCGTTTGTTTTCTAAACAAACTACGTTAGAAATGTGGTTAATCTACTAAATTGTACATCTTGTTAGATTACACAAACTAGGAAAGTTTGATCTTGCTGCACTGAAGAGTCTTCGTAAGAAACCAACTCATTTGGGGAACAGAACAGCCTATTTCACACAGTACTGTGTTCGCAATGAATGGGTTTGTTTTCTAAACAAACTACTTTAGAAATGAAGTTAATCTATAAATTGTACATCTTGTTAGATTACAAAAACTAGGAAAGTTTGATCTTGCTGCCCTCAAGACTCTTCTCAAGAAAGCAACTGATTTGGGAACAGAACAGCCTTATTTCACACAGTACTGTGTTCGCAATGAAGGTGTTTGTTTTCTAAACAAACTATGTTAGAAATGTGGTTAATGTACTAAATTGTACATCTTGTTAGATTACACAAACTAGAAAAAGTTTGATCTTGCTGCACTGAAGGCTCTTCGTAAGAAAGCAACTCATTTGGGGAACAGAATAGCCTTATTTCACACAGTACTGTGTTCGCAATGAAGGTGTTTGTTTTCTAAACAACTACGTTAGAAATGTGGTTAATCTATTAAGTTGTACATCTTGTTAGATTACACAAACTAGGAAAGTTTGATCTTCCTGCACTGAAGACTCTTCGTAAGAAAGCAACTCATTTGGGAACAGAACAGCCTTATTTCTACACAGTACTGTGTTCTCGCAATGAAGGTGTTTGTTTTCTAAACAAACCACGTTAAAATGTGGTTAATCTACTAAATTGTACATCTTGTTAGATTACACAAACTAGGAAAGTTTGATCTTGCTGCACTGAAGAGTCTTCGTAAGAAAGCAACTCATTTGGGGAACAGAACACGCTTATTTCACACAGTACTGTGTTCAGCAATGAATGGGTTTGTTTTCAAACAAACTACTTTAGAAATGTGGTTAGTCTATTAAGTTGTACATCTTGTTAGATTACACAAACTAGGAAAGTTTGATCTTGCTGCCCTGAAGACTCTTCTCAAGAAAGCAACTGATTTGGGGAACAGAACAGCCTTATTTCACACAGTACTGTGTTCGGCAATGAAGGCGTTTGTTTTCTAAACAAATTACGTTAGAAATGTGGTTAATCTACTAAATTGTACATCTTGTTAGATTACACAAACTAGAAAGTTTGATCTTGCTGCACTGAAGACTGTTCCTAAGAAAGCAACTCATTTGGGGATCAGAACAGGCTTATTTCACACAGTACTGTGTTCGGCAATGAAGGGGTTTGTTTTCTAAACAAACTACGTTAGAAATGTGGTTAATCTACTAAGTTGTACATCTTGTCAGATTACACAAACTAGGAAAGTTTGATCTTGCTGCACTGAAGACTCTTTCAGAAGAAAGCAACTGATTTGGGGATCAGAACACGCTTATTTTCACACAGTACTGTGTTCGCAATGAAGGTGTTTGTTTTCTAAACAAACTACGTTAGAAATGTGGTTAATCTACTAAATTGTACATCTTGTCAGATTACACAAACTAGGAAAGTTTGATCTTGCTGCACTGAAGACTCTTTCAAGAAAGCAACTCATTTGGAGAACAGAATAGCCTTATTTCACATAGTACTGTGTTTCTCGCAATGAAGGTGTTTGTTTTCTAAACCAACTACGTTATAAATGTGGTTAATCTACTAAGTTGTACATCTTGTTAGATTACACAAACTAGGAAAGTTTGATCTTGCTGCACTGAAGAGTCTTCGTGAAGAAACCAACTCATTTGGGGAACAGAACAGCCTTATTTAACACAGTACTGTGTTCGGTAATGAAGGGTTTGTTTTCTAAACAAACTACTTTAGAAATGCAGGTAGTCTACTTGTTGTACATCTTGTTAGATTACACAAACTAGGAAAGTTTGATCTTGCTGCCCTGAAGACTCTTCTCAAAGAAAGCAACTGATTTGGAGAACAGAACAGCCTTATTTCACATAGTACTGTGTTCGGCAATGAAGGTGTTTGTTTTCTAAACAAACTACGTTAGAAATGTGGTTAATCTACTAAATTGTACATCTTGTTAGATTACACAAACTAGGGAAAGTTTGATCTTGCTGCACTGAAGACTCTTCTCAAGAAAGCAACTCATTTGGGGAACAGAATAGCCTTATTATTTCACACAGTACTGTGTTCGGCAATGAAGGCGTTTGTTTTTAAACAAACTACGTTAGAAATGTGGTTAATCTACTGTTGTACATCTTGTTAGATTACACAAACTAGGAAAGTTTGATCTTGCTGCACTGAAGACTCTACTCAAGAAAGCAACTCATTTGGGGAACAGAACAGCTTTATTTCACAGTACTGTGTTTTTGAAATCTGGTTAATCTACTAAGTTGTACATCTTGTTAGATTACACAAACTAGGAAAGTTTGGTCTTGCTGCACTGAAGACTCTTCGTAAGAAAGCAACTCATTTGGAGAACAGAATACCCTTATTTCACACAGCATTGTGTTCGGGCAATGAAGGTGTTTTGTTTTCTAAACAAACTATGTTAGAAATGTGGTTAATCTTATGAAATTTCATCTTGTTAGATTACACAAAACTAAGAAAGTTTGATCTTGTTGCACTGAAGACTCTTCGTGAAGAAAGCAAATCATTTGGAGAACAGAATAGCGTTATTTCACACAGTACTGTGTTCGCAATGAAGGTATTTGTTTTCTAAACATACTATTTTAGAAATGTGGTTAATCTACTAAATTCTACATCTTGTTAGATTACACAAAAC